>RJWH01000021.1:1458041-1493569 GCA_004363575.1 Solenodon paradoxus
CTCTCTCTCTCTCTCTCTCTCTCTCTCTCTCTCTCTCTCTCTCTCTCTCTCTCTCTCTCTCTCTCTGTTCTGGGTTGCAATGTGGAATGTCAATGAAAATTTCTAGATGTGACCTGAGGTTAGGCACAGTCCACCTATATCCTAAGGTCCTGGATTCATGTCCCAGGGCCTCAGGGACAACCAAAATGAATAAATAAAATGAATAAAAATACTTCTTCCTCCACTCTTTCTTCCTGCCTGCCTCTGCTTACCTTCATTCCTGCCTGTACCTTTCTGTAAAAAAATCTGAAGCTGAAAATTTGGACTTTGGATTGAGGGAATGTTCAAAGGAGGATTTCAGAGGATTTCAGAAACTGCCTCTCAGTAATGGGAACGAAAAGCTAAGTGACTCTGCCTACCTCCCTGCACCTCAGAGGCTATGGGCTGTGTGTTCATGAGGCAGACTCTAGCATAACCGTGGCAATCTGTGTTTGTAGGTCTGTTATGCCTTCCTGATCCCTTCTAGTCTGTATTTGTATATTGGCTGCTTTTCTTTTCCTGTGTGTTGTGTGCACTTGACCTTATTAAATTTTATTCCATTGGTGCAGGAATCTTCTTGTGCTTTTTCCCCCCCATAGTGCTTTTTACTCTTACTTAAAATTCCATTTATAGAACTAATTTATTCTAAGCCTAACATTAAACTGAGTTACATGATATGAACTGTATCTTATCTTTGTTAAGGGGAAGTATTAGTTATAAAAATACAGCTGTGTGGAAGCGTACCTTATTCCAAGTAATTGTGGCATCAGTCCAGGTGAAACGTATAAATCACATTGTCCTCTGCTTGGCAATTCCATCAAGTACTCCAGGTGAAATTTTCAGTGATAGTTCCTGACTTACTGATGGAAGGTGTAGGACTGATTTTGGTTGTGTGGATTTTATGCCCGAATAAGACTTTTCTTTATTTTTCTTTATTCCATTTATAATTTAGCATCTGTAGTCATTTGGATGACTATATTTTTATGTGTTTGACAAAAAATATGTCTTTTAATGTAACTGGCAGTTTCTTCTAACTGTAGAAAGGAGCACACATTGGTGGCTGCTGCTTGTCGGTCAGATCTCAGAAGCAAAGTCAGGATAAAGTGATGTGAATCGACACCCTGAGCAGCTACTTCTGTTGCACCAAATGGATTTTGTTTATTCTCTTTGTTAAAAACATATCCTGTGTATAATGAACAGTGCAGTGTGTAAGCGTGTGAAGCAGCGGAGGTCTAAATGAAGTAAAGGCGCTATATCAATCAAGTGTGGAGACTGAGGCAAGGCAGGTCTGTGATAACGCTGTTGTTTTAAGTTTCATCTTTTTTTCCTGTTAGTTGAATCTTGATTGGAAATCAGAGAGGATATTAGGAATTTCTATATTGATTTACCATTATGATAAGTTCTTTAGGAGAAACCAATAGGTACTTCTTCCCCTGAGCAATAGATTTAAATGTAACTTCTCTGTCAGCAATTCTCAATTTAGGGCGTAAGTTTATTTTTTAAGACTCTATAGATATAATAAAAATGAGAAACAGGGACTGTATTTTAGCTGGTGGAAGAGATAGATGGTCATAACCATAAACTATTTGCAACATAATCTCTTATAAGAAGTGCAGATCAAAAGGACCACATTCCCTGGGTCATGTCTAGTTCCTGTAAGCCCTGAGCTATGGCCTGGCTGATGGAGAGAAGGCTGTACTTCCTCCAGTAAGTTCATGGTTCCCCCTAAAAGGATAGGAACCAAATAGAGTGCCAATAAGGAAAGAAATCAAAGGTCAGCCTCTTTGTTCCTATAAATTGGTCACATGGCTCACCACCTACCACTCCCTCGACAGACCAGGTTCTAGTGCATGTTGCCTGATGCTGGGGAAAAGCAGGAATCATGGCTATCCAATCCTGAAAGTTTACTGTATAGTCAGGTAGTTCCATCCGGCTCTGAATCCTTCATTCCGAGGAATCCTTCATTCACTTCTTGATCCATTCATATATTTATCTTGACAATTTTTCGGAATTTTCTTCCTTTTCCATTCTTCACTGAATCTTTTTGCCAAATAGGTACATTTTGCTTATCCACTACAACTTTCTTTATTCACTCTAAAATCTTACCCTAAAATATCTGTGTTTCTTTATTCTTAATTTTGCTTTCTTCAAGTTTAAAGAAAGACAACTTTTCACCTAGTCTCATGCTTTACACATTTCTTATTCAGTCATCCTCTTTTCATAATCTTCGGTCTTCCTTTGGCTTTTCTTCCTATGGCTTCCTACAAAAATGTGCAAGAATATTCAGTCTAGCATAAAACACACTCAAATGTGAACTGGTCCAGCTTAGTTTAGACACTGTCTCACCTGAAGTTTACTTTCTGACCAGAAGGTCTCTTTCTGATCAACTCTCACCTGTAATTCTATTTGATCAGGCTACTGGTATGGTATTACTCAGTTAACCTCTGCTTTACATTGATAGCTATCTCTTTTACATGTAAGATCTAAGCTATCTATAAGCTCCTTTAAGAAAGGATTCAATGGTTTTTTGTTAAAATTCTCACCATCTAGCCTACTGGAGATCAAGACTGTATTCTGTGTCATTCATGTCAAAGGGAGAACTGATGTTCTGAATTATCTGTACATATCCAAGAAAAAATGTAGTTTCATTGAAAATATTTGGGTAATTCAAGCATAAGTAGGTCTGTGATTCAGTGTCTAAATAATAATGCTGAAGACACTCACTGAGGGACATTTCTACTGACGTCCCAGGGGTCCTTTGTCCTTCCTTTCCATGACTGCAGATTCCAAGAATTAAGATTAGCTGTTTCTCTTCTTGGCAGCTAACATCACCTAGCCAAATTTTTAAAAAGCAGAGCCCATTTCACATGAAAAGATGTTCCTACTCCTGGCTATCAGGGAAATGCAAATTAAAATTAAAACCTTACACCTGAGAGACTGGCCATTACCCAAAAGTCTGGAAACATCCTGGGGAGGATGTGGAGAAAAGAGAATACTTTTGCATTGTTGGTGGGAGTGCAAATTGATGCAACCCCTATGGAAAACAGTATGGAGGTTTCTCAAAAAATTGAATATGGAAATTCCATATGATCCCATCATTCCACTTCTGGGAATCTACCCAAAAGACACAAAAGCACCCATCTGCAGAGATTTATGCATCCCCATGCTTATTGTAGCCCTATTCACAATAACTGAGAACTGGAAATTGCCTGAGTGCCCAACATCAGATGAATAGATAAAGAACATGTGGTACATATATACAATGGAATACTACACATCCCTTAGAAGAGTTGAAATTCTGTCATTTGAATCAACATGGATGGAACTAGAGGGGATTATGCTCAGTGAAATAAGTCAAAAGAAGAAAGGTAGATACCAGATGACCTCACTCATAGGTGGAATGTGAACAGATAAAACAAAGGAACAGATGAAACAAAACCAACTCTTGGACACTTGCAACAAAACTGAGGTTACCAAAATTTATTTTAACGTGTAAGGTAATTGCTACAATAAAAATAAATTAAATAAAATCAGAGCCTGTCAAAGATTGAGGGACCTATGATAGATCCATTTTTCTAAAACACCTGGAATATTAAAGGATAAATGAATTCCAAAATAGAATTTTAAAAAATTCTGCTCAATTTACCTTGAACAACTTAGCACTTTGAACAGGTGCATTGTTATTCTTCACAGGATAATTATCGGATTTGTTTAAAATATTAATGTAGATTTTATAAGGGTTACGTGCTTGGGTAATGGAACACAGGATTAAAATGGAAGGTTATTGTCTTTTCCCTTCCATTGATCAGTGTATGTGATTGCCTCCGTGCAGATTTTTTTTTGGAGGTAACTTCCCAGGTCTCAGTTTGAGGTCCTTTGTGTGTGGAAGCTAAACAGTCTCTCTGCACCTCATTCCTGCTTTCTCCAGTGCACACAGAAGACATACCCTACTTAGAGATAAGCTTTCCCCAAGAACTGCTAAAGAGTGACAGGAAATCTCCTAGGCTAGGTGTAATCCTTTCTTGCTATCCATAAACACAAGCACATAAAACCACTAGACTTTGAGGAATGAATAAGAATGCATGCTTAGTAACTTTGAGAAATTTTGCCAAAGGTTTTGCATTTCTAGTTCTTGTGTCTACCTCCTGACTCCTGGGCTTATGTGGCACCTGGAAGCTCTGTGAATGTGTTCTCAACCTCCACCATAGCTGAAATCGCTCTATTCTTATTCCATCTTTTGTGTAGATCACTTGTTCCAGCAAAGTCCCTTTACCCAACTCAGATATTCAATGTAGTCACACAGTCCTACACCCTATTCCTGTTATTAAATCATTCATCTTAGGTAAGGATGTGATAAATATATTGCACTTGGACTTATATGACTGATAAAAGCATAGTGCTGTCTTTCCAGGGATTTTCCATATTAACCAAAGATAAAACTATACTTTTAAAGAGGAGTGATTGATAAAAGGTACTATATTTCTATGCAGAATGTAAACTGTTTCCATTGACTATTTGGGATGTAAATTTCAGACCTGATATTCTGGTTTAAAGCATTTTCACTTTGATCCAGAGATCTAGACAGAATTGATTAGTTGATAACTAGAGTTTGCTTTTTACTCCATGCCTTTAATGTGCAGAAATAGTGAACTGGGGAAAATTCATCCACTTGCTCTGTAGATTAGCCTATGAGGTATATTTATCTACAAAAGAATGAACATGGTATTCGAGCTTTTTTTTTTCTTTTCAGAATACCTAATCATTCAGGGGAAAAGAATACAGTGCCTAACATTCCTGCTCAGATTTTAATGATAAATTTATTACAATTTAGTGTACCATTGGCTTTCATTTTTGTAATTTTACAAGAAAAATTCTGTTTCCACATATCCATTAAATAACTGGTTCAATTTCTTGGCTCAGAACAATACTTCATGTTTATAGCACCTCAAACCAATGTCTGTATTTAACAAATGCAAGACTAAGTGTGATTGAGCTATTAAGTATTTAAAATTACCTTTTAGATTTCTTTGACTATAGTATGTCTTTGAGGAAGTAGACCCAGAATTGGAGTACCTTGACGTCACAGATCTTTATTGAGAAAGCATATAGACTCGAACTGTTTATCCTAATTGGCAGAGACTTTGTGTAGAAACTTGCATCAATATCTCAATTTTCTTGCTCTAGTGATTGTCAAAATGAGTTCATTCACAGTGTGAGTTACGGAGTTGGGTGAAAACTTTCAAATATTTATAGCATTTTTATGCTTTCATTTTTGGTAATGAAACCTAATTAACACCCATTAGGATATCAACATTTCTTGACGTGAATCCTCTGCCTATCTTTTCTATGTCTCTAGGACAAAGAATGATTTATAGACTTTAGTTTATGAAGCAATAAAAAGTATTTGTTATTTTTGCAAGCCATTATATCTTGGTCATATATGAGACAAAAATAAACCTGGAAGGAAAAATAAGAAAGTTGGTATTATTTTTTATGTTGCCATATTTTGTTTTAATTGTCTTTTCCTGGGATTGTCATTCCCATGCCCTTCTCCTCCAGTATCTATTTCTTTGGTTATTGATAATTTGTCAGTTCCCCTCCTAACAGAATTCCTTAGGTAAAGACAATGGTTACTTCTCCTACCTGCAGAGAGCATTCTGCACTATACGGAGTACTTACATTTCTGCTCCTGGTGCTTTTCACAGTCTCTCTCTTGTAATAGTGTTATTGAAATATGTTTCATAGACTATAGAATTCAGAGTACACAGTATAAGCATAATTATTTTAAGTATGACATGCTTCACAGGCCATGGAATTCAAAGTATACAATGGAAGAATAAGTATGAGAATTTAGAGCACACAGTTCAAGAGTGTTTTGTATTTTCACAGAATTGTGCAACCATCACAAGAAATTTTAGAACATTTTCAATATCCTCCAAAGAGCTCCATGTACCCAGAGCAACTATTTCCCAATTTCTGCTCTCCTCATCCCTATTTCATCCCCAAGAAGCTACACATCTATTTCTTGTCTCTATGGATTTACCTTGTCTGCACATTTCACATAAATGGAATCATACAGTATATGCTTTTGTGATTAGGTCTTCACTTCACAAATGTTTTCAAGGCTCATCCATATTGTAATGAATCAGTACTTCATTATTTTTTATTGTTCAGTAATATTTCATAATATGGTTATATTGCATTGTATTTATCCATGCATTATTTGATGAACACCTGAGTTGTTACACTTTTTATTTATTATGAAAAATGCAGCTGTGAACATTTATGTGAAAGTTTTGGAATAGACATATGTTTTATAATTTTTTTTTAAGGATAGGAAAATCAGACTCTGTATGTTAGAAGCCAGGCTTCTGATTATTAATAAAGCACTTTTTCTACTCACCGTATTCCAGAAATTTTAGAAATACAAGTAACAAAAGAAAACCCCAAATCCCAAACCTCCAAAACCTTGCTTCTGTTTCTGGAGTTGGTTAGTATATTTTGATTTTTTTCCTCAAAATATTTTAAACATCTTAGTATCTGCCCATAAATCTCTTCATAATCTAACTTCGCATAGGTAGTGATTCCATCCTTCTAGTAAGAATTTGTGATCTCTTGCTTGTAATATAATCCTTTTAAATAATAAATAGTTGTGAAGAAATTCTGTTGAGAGTTCTTATGGAATGAACCATCCCTTGTTATGGGCCTTAAAACACTGAGGAAATGAATGCTGGGCAGAACAACTTGGCTGTAATAAATCAACATAATGTAAACCATGTCAAATTAAAATTGAGTGCTTAAATGAGCTGTGATCACAAGAGTGCTGCACAGTTCCAAGTACAGAAACTGAGGCCAGACAGTAGGTAGCAACCTCCCCGGAGCCTGTCTTCTGGAAGCCAAACCACAGCAGTTAGTTAACAACATTTTCATGAGTGCCCTTCTTCACCATCTGCTGGGCTTACTCACTGGTTTCCTAGTTGAAGCCCCATAGTTTGGTTCATGTGTACCCTCAGGTTGTACACATCTGGATATTGGTCAATTATTACATCTACAGGTTCCATAAAAATGGTCTACATCTACATTCTCGTACCCTCACTAAGATTTAGAAGATGAGAAAAATTAACTACTTCAGGGTTAAATAACTTGCTGACCCAAATCCTTATTACTAGGAGAAACCTAAATCCCAACCCAAGTGAGGTCCCCAACCTGGGAACTGTGGATGCTTGTAAGATAGGACATTTGCTCCTAACTAGTCTGAACAATTTAAATTTTTAAAATGTATTTTAAAGGAAAGATGCAGGCAGGGATGAAAGTGAGTAGGCAGGCAGGAAGAGACAGGAGGAAGAAGCATTCTATTTTACTTAGTTGTTCATCTTGGTTGTTGCCCCAGGCCCTGGGTCTTGAACCAGGGATCTTAGGGAATGTGGACTATGCCCAGTGAACTAAACCACTAGGACGCCAGGGTGCACCACTCAACAATTTTATTTGTCTTTGGCTTGGAATCCTGAGGTGGGATTCTCAAGTGTGATTTAGGGAACTCTCAATCCCTGCTCTAACTCTTTGGGATCTAATGCTCTATACTACTGATTTCAGTATGTAATCTCCATGTGAGTAGGTTTCTTCCAAGGGACTGTCTGAGATGCTTCAGTTTCCTTCCTTGGTCTGATCCTGTGTCATTTGTCTCCATTCCAGTTTTTGTTTCTTTTATTGCCTTTCCCACCTGACTGAAGTGTGGGTGATCAAGTGCTACAAAAGTAGATCCAGAGAATAGTGGATAAATGCTGATGGTTGGAACTCAGATATTTACACAGTTAGGAGATTGGAGAAAAGCTCATATTTTCAGGTGAAACTTATAGTTTTCACTTCTGTGAGACGACACTGTTTCCTCACCTCTTCATCTATGTCAAGAGCACAAAACACGCATTTAGAAAATGCTGAAATGTATTTCGTATGTTGGCATCTCCTTCCTTGCCAATATCACCTTCGTTTCTTTTTTGATTCCTTGACTACAGCTTTTCTTCTGCTTTTAATGCTTCTCTCTAGAACCAGGATTTGTTCTCATTTCCTTTAAATATGCAAATCCTGCTTCCCCTTTAATACTTGCTATAAGTAATCCACTTTTTAAAATAAAGCTCTCTGTACCAAGTACATCCCTTCAAAAACGTTGTGCAATTCTGAATCCCTGTAATATTTAGCTTATGCTTTTCAACCTTAAGGCAGGTAGACAAATATGTATGCAAACAGGTTCAGTGGTGAAGTGACAGGATATTCTAGGTGCAGAACAGCATAAGCCAAGTTGCAGAAAGAAAAGCTAACATTGCAATAAAATGCATGCACGTGTGTGTGTGTGTGTGTGTGTGTGTGTGTGTAAGATTGATGGCAACTTAGAGGAAAAAGTGGACCTTACAGAGGTTACTGAATGTTTAACAATAAATTGTAACTCTACCAATGCTGCTTAATAGAACTTTCAGCTTTGATGTAAATGTTCTGTATCTGTATTGTCCAATAGCGTAGTCACTAAACATTAGTCACAATTGGCTTTTGAGCTCTTGATATGTGATGTGTGACTGAGGAACTATATTTAAATTTCAATTATATTTTAATTAAGTTAAATTCAATGTATGGTGCTTACTCTATTTTATAGTATTTACTATATTGCATATTTTGGATCTAAATAGCCAAATTAGAGGCAATAGAATTTTCTAGATTACATGAAAAATTATTCTGAGTTTTCTATATGTTTCGAACCAAACTATTTAGGTGATTATAAGGATATATTGTTATAAAGAATTTTGTTTTTTCACATTGCCTTTTAGAGTCTCAGTTTCTTCATCATTAAAATGATAGTAATGTCCTCACAAATTTGGGGTAGGCTTAAATCAGAAATGTGAAAATGTTTTGTAAACTTAGACTATGTTAAAACACTTTTTAAACTGTCTAAAGTCCTAAAACAGATTCTCAGTGAGGGCATTTACAAAATCTGTGTGTGCTTTTGCGTTGTCAGATTGGTTTGGTAATGGTAGTTAATGGGCAGGAACTAGACTAGTCCAATGTGCAGAACGTTTGTGTTCTGCAAAATTTGGGAAAGGATTTCCCAAATGACATTTATGTAGGTAAAATAATCATACCCAGGCTTTACTTTATTTTTGTTTTACATATGAGTGCAAGGCTCTTTTTTTTTTTTTTTTTTTAAGGAAAGGTGCAGGCAGTAATGAAGATGAGCAGAGGTAGGCAGGAAAGAAGTGAGAGAAGGAGGAGCCTTTTTATTTATTTTATTTAGTCGTTCATCAGGGTTGTTCCTGCCAGTTCTGGGATGCAAACCTGGATGTTTGGATGTATGTGGATTTCCCCCAACCCCTACTCCACCAGGGTGTACCTATAAAGTATTTATATTGTTTCAATGATTACTGAATTATCCAGGAAGGTAACTTTGATGTAAATTACTTGAAAGACAAACTTGGTTTCATTCAAGAGCTATTTACCACTTCTGAAAATTAAGACACAAATGTCAATACCACTAATATTTGAAATGCATTAATCAGATTGTATTTGAAGTTATTGTTTTTACTACATATGGGTGTCTGATTATTGAAACATATCTTCAGTGTAGATAGTTTCTATGCATTTATGTACCAAATTGCATATTATATTGTAATAAACTAATTTCCTCATTTCTGTTTTATGTCATAGTTAAGACTACTGATTTTTGGAAAGTATATACATAGGTAGATCATATTATCTATGAATATCTTTTCAGAGTTATAAAAGAACCATTGCTAAATATTTGCTATAAAAAGGCAGTACTGGTTCGATAGGGTTGAGAGCTATTATTCTAAACCAATGTTTTCCTTATCTAAGAAAATGTGAATTGTGTTTTTTCTTTAATATAATATGCAAAGATTCACTGTATATTTACTTATCGATTTATAATACTACACATTTCATATGCATTTAAAATTCTTTTTAGTTATCAGAAGGGCGATTTACTATAGTGATTAAAAGCCTGAACTCTGGAGTCAGACTCTTTGAGTTTTAAATACTAGCCTTCTCAGTTAATATCTGTATGGTTTTGAGCAAGTTATTTAACTTATCCATGCTTTAGTTTTTACCGTCTTTAGAATAAAGACAACTAGAGTTGTGGTTGAATTCTAATTGTAAAGTACTTAAAACAGTAAACACCCAGTATTAGCTATCATTACTATGTCACGCAATTCTGAGAACAGTGATAAGGTACTTGAGACTCTGAAGGGGTTAATGGTAAGTGGAAGAATAGTGTGTGAATCTTGGAAGTGCCTCCTTTCAGGATTAACATTTCTGAGTGAGCCCAAACTAGTTTTCTGATAAACTTAAATGCAGAGCACTTTTCACTTTTCAGAGCTGACCTGTACCTGTTTCAGTAAGTAAATAAAGTAGGTGATAAAAAATAGGCATAATGATGCAATATTACACATTCACTATAATCTCAACCATTAAGCAAATCATAGGAAAAGACTGGAGATAAGCAAGTAAATATGCCAAAATATCAGAAATGTTTGCCTTGAAGGTGGAGTTCAGTGACTATTCTATTATTACTCTCTACTTTCCAAAGGTTTTGTATTGAGCATAATATTGTTTGATAATCAGGGAGAAAAGGTTGAAAACCAAAATAATTGCAATAAAAATTGGCATGTGCTTGATCACAGTTGAGTTTAATGGAGCATAAAGAAAGGTAGATTTAAAAGATTTAAAATCAAAGTGTTTCCTACTTAGAGAGCTTTTGCTATCTGAATTCAAGCAAAAAATGCCAGATTCACACTTCAACTTATAAATTTGACGTTTCTGATAAAAATTAAGCGGATGTTAACGAGCAAGACAGTTACACAAAGGCAGACCTCACTGAGAAAAAACTGTACTCAACACAGCCGGGCAGACTTGTCTTCTCTAGAAGGAATGAAACGCTAACAACTGTTTTCCACTAGAGGGCGGTAACTGCTCAGAGTTTCTTGCAAAGGGCCTGAATGATTTATTTAGACGAAAAAGAAGCAGGAAGCTGCGACAATAAAATAACATTTTTCTCAGCGAAGAATAGGGAGCCCCACTCGTGAGGTGGCCGAAAGGGTCGATACTGACACACTCACACTCCCTGTTCCTCCTTTTGCTAGTTTTGAATCCTTTGTAGAATTCAGAAGTAACAACTTTTATCAGTACATAGAAAGAACTAGTTTACAGATTCGCTTAAAATTACCTAAATAATGTTCAATAGACGTGATGTATGCAGGTATACGGTTTTCATGGCCGCTTATGTTAGATGCTGTTTAATTCGGTGGATCAAATGTGACTAGCCTTTTATTCTGTACGGAAATTTTAGAAAACCACGCATTTTCAAGTACATGATTCCACCCCATCCTGCTTTCCAGAATATACTTCAAAGTAAAGCAAATGTATTTCCTCAGCAGAAAAAGCGGGAAGGGAACGGGAGTAGGGGTTTTATGCGTGCGCGTGATGCGTGCTTTGCTGAAGTACGAATACTAGTTTTGTTTCTAGTGGGCCACTGGAGTTTTCTTCCATTCACTGATTCTTGAATTCGGATGTTGGTGTTGCAGACGCTTGGACTTTATTTTCTCGGTGTTTTTATAACCTTTGTTTTCCTGTGCACTTGTGCCCCAAGAGTGCTCGGTAGGCACTCCTCGATGATGCCCCAGGAGCACCGCGCTGCCACTCTGAAGGTCAAGGACTGGTGTCCTGGCTGTAGGTTCGAGGTACTTTGGGTCCCTCGCCTAATTTTTGTGGGCTTCCATTCGAGAGAGCGCAGAGCTCGCGGACCCCAGGGTCCTGCTGCTCCCTTTGCTCCTCTCTTTCCAACTCTTGGGGTTGGCTGCTTCATTCCTGGTAGGCAGAGGTGCCAGTCTCCACCTCCAAAGTTTAGGAGGCAAAGAGCGATAGAGCTCTGTTTTTCCTGCTCTCCTTCCAGACTGGATTCTGACCTTCTCATGTCTTCTATCCCCTTTTACTTGGGCCCCGCTGGATCCCTCCTAGAATATTAGCATCAGTATTAGCAGCCTCCTGTTCTCTCCAAACAGGCCCCATTAGTGGGCTAAGAGGAGTTATTTAGTAAAAAAAAAAAAAAAATCTAGTACACACATTTTAAAAAAGTTATTGGCCTGACACAAAGAATTCCGGTCCTTCTGACCACCCCTTCTTTGCAAGTAGAGAATTGACTTTCTGTAGCTACATCTGAGTATCCCAACATTTGCCATTAACCTATGTAGGGAAAGTAATAGTTCGCATCCATCCCAGACGGTTAAACCTAAGTTCAGGTAGCCGAGATTTTCTTTGCCTTCCTTCCGTGAGTCAAGTGGCTGTTCCTTAAACAGAGGGATCAAAAGGCGACGAAGGGTAGGGTGCTCACGTGGGCGGTGCAGGGGTGCCTCAGCCTGAACCGACGACAAAAACTCCAACTGGAAAAACAGGTGCGCCTGTTCGCAAGCTCTGAGGAAGTCGAGGGGGGCGCGCCGCCTTTCCCCCTACCTACCCTTTTAGCCCTTTTGACAACCTTTGTCAAACCGCTTTCATTTATTTTTCAATTAAAATGCAAATCATTAGCTTTCAAATACAGCCCATATATATACGCTGTGCAAAGCGGGTGTCGCGACCACGTGTTACAAGTTCTCTTCCTGGGGGTTGCTCAGAAAAGTCCGACTACATTAGGTCGTGAACTGAAAGGCAAGCTGGTCCGGGGGCTTCTCGGGGGAGTGTAAAACTGTACTCTCTAGGGACTTTGTAAATCACATTTGAGATGGCGGGTATCAGCAAAGGACCGCCCGTACAGCATCCGCAACCTTGCTGTTGAGAACTCTGCTCCGAAGGGGGTTTTCAGGTCCGCCAGCGTAGGGCGATCTCTCCCCGCGAAAGACCTGGGCAGGCCACCCCCTCGGAGGACGTCCCTCGCTCCCCGGCTCCCAGAAGGTGACAGAGGAGATCTACGACCGCGTCAGGCAGGAGGCACCAGCCTTTCTTCCGTGCCACGCACTCTGCCTCTGGAACACACGCTGCCTGCCCAAACGGGATTCGGGCACCCCGGGGGGATCGAGGTACACAGAGCTCAGACTTTTGTGGGGGACGTCACAAGAAAAACGTTGCTGTGTTCATTCCTCAGTGTGAATAATCAATTAAATCAGATGTTGGAGATTAACACCCATCCAGCTTTGCAACTATTTCCTGAAGGCAGTTAACCCGTGGTTGGGTTGAGTTGAATCTCAATCTCTCTCCTACTCCACCCTGGATCAGAAACTACAGTTACAATATAAAACAATAAAACATTCACTTCTTTCCCAGGTCATAATATGTACACTAAATAAAGAGATGGGGAGTCTCTTTGTGAAACTGGAATCTTTGGGTGATCATTAGCCTCCTTCCCTTTCCATTCCTACCTAATCCTTGGTGTCCTTCAGATGTGAGGAGGTCGATGGAGGCCCAGGCGCGGGGTTCAGGCTGTGTGCCACAGATAGGCAGGGGACTCCTGAAGCGAGGAAAAGTTTCGTTTGTAACGAAGCGAGAGACGGAGCGCCCCTGCTCTACCCTCCAAACGCAGATTCTCGGTCTAAGTGGCAGTGGCTCTGGGCTTCGACTCACAGCCTGTAGAGCATCCTCGCAGGGGGCGAAAAGCTGATCATCACCACTTCAACTCGCTTCTTGCCGGACTCAGCGTAAGTCACGCAGGCGAGGGACCTCCCCCTCCCTCCTGGTCAGATTCGAAGGTCCTTGAAGTTATAGATTTAGCCCAGTCTGGAAGTCAATGAGGAAAGAAGAGTGGGACCAAATATGAATAATACTTCTTTAATCTTAGTAAATGGTAAGAGTGGGAAAAGATAAACTGATTAAAAATGCACACTCAAACTCAAGTTGTCTCCGTTAAAAGACTAGTGCTAAGGAAATGAAAGTTACTAAAACTGGTAAACCCTGGTAGCTTTAAGGGCTTGACCCCATGAGGGCTTCGGCACTGATAGCTAAACTTCATCCCTGAATGGTGCTGAACAAGTTTTATTCTTAAGCCATTGATTTCTGTTTTCGGAGAACTAAGAACTTAATGATCTCATCTAAATTGTTGTAGCGATCACCTCCTCTGGGGTGTTACTTTAATATTCTAAAATCTTGAAATTATGTCCTCCTCACATAGACAACTCAATCCTGCTGAGAATTAAAGAGTCCCCAGGGACGGAAAAAATGAGAGAGAATAAAGGACACCACTGCTCAACTCTTACACTGAAATCCCATCATCATAATCCATAAGGCGGGACAACGTCATCTCCAGAAACAACCCTGGAGTTGAGAATGGGAACCAGAGTTTTGGAGATGGTTTCCAAAAAAAATTATAGTGGTGGGGGGCGCTTCTGAATCTAAATGCTTCACTTCAATTTTGACGGTTCTGCCTCCGCATGAACTCAAAACAGTAAGATTAATCAAATGGCAGAAGTGTGCTTTTTTTTTTTTTTTTTTTTTTTTTTTAAAGTTCACTGCTCTCAGGTCGAAACACAACAGGGGAGGTAAATATTCCCATTAAACTGATTCTGTTCCCAGCTAATTGAGTAAACCTATAAATAATAAGTATCGCGTAGGACCCAGAATGAAGGGAAAAGTGAAGGAGAAAGAACAGAAGAGGAGAGCCAGAGATGGCAAAGATGGAACACGATGTTCCATCGGCCTGCAAGGGGATTAAGGACATCTATAGATTTAAGGAGCAACAAAATAATTTACACAATTCTGGGAGAGCCCAGATGGCCTTTAATTAATCCCTTCAAAAGAAAGCGCTAGGCCAGGGCTGCGCCGGCTGCCTGCTCCATTAGCTCCATTTTACAAGGACCAGACTCAGTTCGAGGTGAGGCGCCTTGAGCTCCTGGGGGAGGGAGGTAGGGTAACGCTAGCGGGTGAGGGGGAAGGTGAGGAAAGAATATGAACTACTTTTCCATAAAGGGCTGGGTTTTCATTATTCTTTTCTTTAAAAAGTAATAGCCTCTACGTCTCTGCTCCCCCTCCTTTTTCCCATTTTTATTTAACAAAATTAATTGAGGCGTCCACTGGCCCCACTGCAGAACCTCACCACAAGCCAGACTCCGCCTCCTGGCCACACCCACTGGATGGATTGAGGTGGGAGGGGACCGGGACCCGGAGGGCGGGGACCTACTGCTCCCTCCTCAGCCAATCGGAGGGTTCGGCGCTCCCGAGTGGGCGAGCCCCAGAGGCAACGCGAGGCCAAAGACAGCTCGCTATTGGAGACGGTGGTTACACCCCCGGCCTGCGCCCCGCTCCTCGTCCCCGCCCATCCCGGAGGCCTCTGAGTGACGTCCCTCAAAGTTCTCATTTTGGGCCCCCACAACCCCCTCCCTCTGGTCCCCCCAGCTAAAGAGGGGTAGGGAGTGATGCAAATGTTTTATTACCTTTGAGAGCTTCATCTGAACTGTCAGGTCCGGAGGGAGAGAGAAGAGGAGAAAGTGGCAGAGTCGCGGAGAGGGTCAGCTTGGCCAGAGCACAGGACTTAGAAGAGCGAAGCCTGTAAAGCTGCGGAGAAAATGCCGGAGAGGAAAGGCAAAGGCGGAGAGTGTTAGGAAGAGAGAGCGCTGGGGGTGGGGTGGGGAGGAGGTCTCTAGGCCCATTTGCAAAAGTGGATAGAAGAGTGGAGCTATAACGGAAACCTTCGGACTTTTCTCACTTAGTCTTTTTCTGTGTGTATCTCTCTGTGTTTTCCTTCCCCGTTTTCTTTTCAAAATTGCAATTCCAGTGCCCTGTGCCCCAGAAGGAAAGGCAAGTCGGAGCACAGATTCTGGGAGCAGCGGGTATTGGTAGCGCTGCCCTTTCTGGCGCAGCTGCCCCAGGCAGAGCCGGTGGAGGAAACCCGTCCAGAGGCGAGATCCTCCCGTGGGCTGGATGCGCTCTCGCTCCGCGCGCAGGGAGCGCGGAATGCGAATCAGCCTCACCGCTGCAAGAGTAGGGCATCCGAGTAAGTTTAGAGGCGCGCCTCTGGCGGAACCCGGAGTCCTTTGAACCTCTCCAAAGCAAGCGAGCCAGCCCCCACCCTTCAACATCAAAGTGGAGATTTGGTGACTCTTAACTTTGTTACAAAACTCTGGTGCCAGCCTGGGTTTTGTTTTGCTTTATTTCCCGGGGGGTAGAAGATGAGAAGTAGAACAGTTTGAGCAGAGAAGAAAAGTGAGGAAGAAAGAAGATATCAAGATTCAATCCGGGACTCTAGCTCAAAAGAACAGCCAACCCCACCCGGACGCCCGCTGGTCTCGGTGAGCCGCCGCCTCTCGAGTGTCGTGTTTGGACATTTCTGCTGAGCAGCTCCGAAAGCAACTCTTGCGGGCGGCGTTCTTCGCAGTGTTGGTAGGTCACCTCCGGGTGAGCCGAGTGACTGTTCGCTCATTCCCTGGGCTCTTCTCGCTCCCCTGAGCCCCACCGGGGGCACCTGCCAGCCCCTGGGTGTGTGGCTGCGGGCACCGGCCTGGCCGTGGGATGTTAGCGGTGGGGGCGATGGAGGGCACCCGGCAGAGCGCGTTCCTGCTCAGCAGCCCGCCCCTGGCCGCCTTGCACAGCATGGCCGAAATGAAGACCCCACTGTACCCCGCCGCGTACCCCCCGCTGCCCGTCGGCCCCCCCTCCTCCTCGTCCTCGTCGTCTTCGTCGTCGTCGCCCTCCCCGCCTCTGGGTGCCCACAACCCAGGCAGTCTGAAGCCCCCGACCGCGGGGGGACTATCGTCCCTGAGCAGCCCCCCGCAACAGCTATCGGCCGCCACCCCACACGGCATAAACGACATACTAAGCCGGCCCTCCATGCCGGTGGCCTCAGGGGCCGCCCTGCCCTCCGCCTCGCCCTCCGGTTCCTCCTCCTCCTCGTCCTCGTCCACCTCCGTTTCCTCCGCTTCAGCAGCAGCCGCTGCAGCCGCGGCTGCTGCGGCCGCCGCCTCCTCCCCAGCGGGGCTGCTGGCCGGCCTGCCCCGCTTCAGCAGCCTGAGTCCGCCGCCGCCGCCGCCCGGGCTCTACTTCAGCCCCAGCGCCGCGGCCGTGGCCGCCGTGGGTCGGTATCCCAAGCCGCTAGCCGAGCTGCCGGGCCGGACGCCCATCTTCTGGCCAGGAGTGATGCAGAGCCCGCCCTGGAGGGACGCGCGCCTGGCCTGCTCTCCTCGTGAGTACGATCACCCGCGCCCAGTTGTGCGTGTTCTGATTACTTTCGGGTTCTGGCTCCTGGTGTGCATGAGGGTCTGCCATCCTCTTGGCTTTCCCAGGAGTTTGGCAGCGCCAGAAAAGCAGGTTTCTGGCTGGACCCTGTCAGGGCGTTCAGCTAGAAATTCTCACTTTCCGGAGCTCGCGTGCTACCGACCACTCTACCCTTCTTCCCAAGTCTTGGGCACGCCTGGTGGATTGATATACATGCGTTCGCGAGCAACTCTATGCGGTACCGGCTGTGTATCTCCTGCGAGGCCGGGGTTGCTCCTGGAACAGCTTGGCCAGAACTGCAGGCCCGATCTGGGATGGAGAGGTGGAGGGAAAAAAAGGGGACCGGGAGCCCCGGCTCCGGCCTGCCAGCCAGGGCCCCACTCCACCTTCGTCAACCAGACCAGAATCTTCTCTGCCAGCCGGTGGGGACTGGAAGCACTAAGCTCTCCACCACCCTAAACGGAGCGCCTGTAGTTACAAGTATGTCTCCGCCCAGGATGTCCCCACCTCACCTCTTAAAACCAGGGCCCCGAGTACACTGGTACGGGTGAGCCCATTGGAGAGAGGAACCAGGCCTGCTTGAGAGGACGAGTCGAGTCGCTTAGGTTGGTCCCCACTGCAGCCCCTCGCTTTTCCTCTTGTCTTGGTCCCAAGGGACCAGGATGCCTTGGCTGGGACAAACTGAGGGATAACGTGGCCCTCAATTTCCTAACATGAGTAAGAACCGGAGGAAGAACTGGGTGACCCGATAGGAATCGAGAAAAATGCAAATCCCGCAAAGACTTGCAGGAGACAAATTGAGTTGCCCAGGACCACTCTCTAATCTTCTGGGTAGACTTTCCCATCCACTCCGCACCGTTCAGGCCCCCAGCCTCCCAGGTGGTATTTGGGAATCAGTTCGGGATCCTTTCTCTCTCTGTTCTTTGCTTTTGACCGAGTCCCGGAAGTTTTCTCCAAGTCTGGGACTTCTTTCTTGTATTTGAGCTGCAGGAACTGAGGGAAGTTGCAGGATCTAAGTGGAGGCTCTCTTGGGGAAACCTTGGGGTGCAGGCCTGTGGGGGCCGAGGAGGGTTTCGCTATTGTACGGGTGTTGATGGCCCACGGAGGGAAAGTCAACAAAGGCGGCACCCCCTCCCCGTGGGTGGCAGAGGCTTTAGACTAGGAGGCGATTTACTTCTAAAACAAGGCGCCCTTTGTTGCACAGACAGAGTAGCAAAGCGTTCGAGGAAAAAAAAAAAAACAAAACCAGTTATCCTCAGGCAAACCCTCCCGGGGCCCTGCGAGCACCGGCTGAACGAAGAGTGGAGAGGACCCATTTCCCGTTCTCCTCAATTTACTGGGGCCTGGCAAGCAGATTCTGGCAAATGGACTATCCTGGCTGTTGGACTTCGATTTAGGCAGAGGTCACTTACTGTTGCTCCGGATCCACCAGATTTTTAGAAACAGGTGGGGGCAAAAAGGCTGAGAGATGCGCTGTGGGACTGGAAGCGCCGAGACACTTTAGCCGCTCCCAGCGAAATAGAGCTCCTTTCCCATCCGCAGCTTGCTTTTTGAGTTTGTTTCTTTGCGGTAGGCTTGTAACCTGATTTTCCACCCGTCCCTTGCTCTTTCTGTTCTCGCAGATCAAGGATCCATTTTGCTGGACAAAGACGGGAAGAGAAAACACACGAGACCCACGTTCTCTGGCCAGCAGATCTTCGCTCTGGAGAAAACTTTCGAGCAAACGAAATACTTGGCCGGGCCGGAGAGAGCTCGCTTGGCCTATTCACTGGGGATGACGGAGAGTCAGGTTAAGGTGAGTGGTCCTTGAAAACCTTGAGGGATCAGTCCTCCCAACCTCCACTTTCCCAGAAGGGACACACACACACAACACTAACAAACAGCCTCCTGTAGGTGTGGGTCCCACGACCAAAAAAGATGAGATCACCATAGGGGTTGGGGTTGGGGTTAGGAAAGCACTGGGGTCTCTCTGGACGGCAAACTGTTGATGAACAAAAGGAATCAAACCCCCGCCTTTGAAATTAGGTTAATCTAGATAGCAGTATGTGCTGGGGGAACTCGCCATTAGTAGAGAATAAAAGCATTATGAAAATATCAACCCTGAAAATAGATCAGACCAGTTAAATAGCTTCTATTTGTATTTGTAAAGCTATTCAAACTCTTGTCAACTCAGATTCCCCTAGTTATGCATTTCCTAATGTAGATCACAATTATAGTGAGAATGCTAGTATATAAACTTGAAGGCTAAAAAATATAAATCCACAGAATCTAATCATTTAGCAAAGATGGATCTGCTTTCAGCTTACTTGAAGACAATAATTTTTGAACAGTAATTTTCCAGATGAATTGACAAGATCATTACTGTATTATGAAATTTAATTCTATTGAAAATAAGTGTCAACAGATCTAAAATAATTTATTGTGACAATTTATAATTAAAATGCCACTTATCTTATAATTGAGTTGTACAATATATTTCCAGGGAATCAAATTTTAGAAATCTTTCCCTAAAATTAAAGTGATTGAACCTGTTAGGAAAATTAAATCCAATATTTTTGTGATGTTTCTAGTATTCTCTTTTCTTTCTTTTCAGCTTATTATATGTGTGTATAGTGAAAGACTTTTCATTAGTTATACTTTTGCTCTTTCAATTAAGTATGTATAAAGTCAGTCATGTCTGCTTGTGACAGCATTTTACTCCCTGAACAAGCACCATAAAATGCATTTTTAGGAGTGATTTTGTACGTGACCATTAGAATTCCATCACAGTTAAAATTATTTTTGCAATAGTACAATCTACCATAGTAATCTGGATGTCTTTATTTATCACTGTAAATATATCTGTATGGCTAAAGGTTAATTATAACCATATAAAGAAAATAAAATCACATTCTTAACAGCTTTGGTTCTCCAGCTAAAATTGGATGAGAAAATGGATGAGACAATGGAGGAGAATTCAGTATGCTTGGGAAATTAGTTTTTTATTGCTGATGTGTTAGTTTAAAATACGTGTTTCAACACAGCATAAATATGAAGATTTAAAATATTTGTATATAATTATAACATTAAGATAATATTCGAAATACTAGATATGCTAATAGTGGGAAATTATGTAGTTGACAAAATTTCACTTTAAAAATTGATGAAAATTCTAGCGTTGGTTTTATAAAATACATATATGTATACACACATACACACAAACACACACACATAGAGACACAATAGGGACAATTTTGACTGAGTTATTAAATTTTGATGTATTTAGGTTGATTGTTATTAGCGATTTGAGGTTTCTGTTTTAAAAGATATTTTTAACTTGACATTATGCATTGCAAGTATGGGAAGAATAGTGTTTACTTGCCATGTTTGTGTGTGATAAGTGAAACAGACAAATATCCCAAAGTGAAAAGAACAGAGGTAATTGGGGTAAGGCTGTGCCTTCTCCCACAAATTACACTAAAATGCAAGTACACTTCAGATAGTTTAAAACTTCTTATCTAAGAAAGCAAATAATGAATAAAATCACAGCCTTTATGGGACAACTTTAAGAAAGAGAAAAGTTTTCTACTTCAAACTAGAAAGTAGGAAAGAGGGCTCATTTTTAGAGAAACTCATTTAAGTTTCCAAGTTTTTTCTCTTCTGAGAACTGACAACCTCACTGTTCTCGTGTTAACTATCGCTATGGCAACGGTCATCAGTTTGTTGGTGCCTGTTACTCGGGGGAACCTGGGGCGACTGAGACTGACTATGACGGCTCAGACAAGGAACGTCTCGGAGGGAGGGTGGCGAGCTGTCAGGGGCTGGAGGAGCGACCTCGGGGTGTGGGAGTGGTAGCTTTACTTGCCGGCATTCCATTCCTTCCGCCCATTTCTCTCCTCTCTCGGCCTCTCTCGGCCCTCAGGTCTGGTTCCAGAACCGCCGGACCAAGTGGAGGAAGAAGCACGCGGCCGAGATGGCCACCGCCAAGAAGAAACAGGACTCCGAAACCGAGAGGCTCAAGGGGGCTTCGGAGAACGAGGAGGACGACGACGACTATAACAAGCCCCTGGACCCCAACTCAGACGACGAGAAAATTACGCAGCTGCTGAAGAAGCACAAGTCCGGCGGCGGCGGCGGCGGTGGCCTCTTGCTGCACGCGTCGGAAAACGAGGGCTCGTCCTGAGCGCGCGTGTCTCGCGCTGACCCAGGCTCCAGCCGCCTACTGGCGGCGGGGACCGCTGGGGCCGCGCGCGTCCCTCCTTCCCGCCCCTTGGGGCCAGGAGGACCCGACCTGCCGGCGGGGGCCTTGGCTATTTTCTGAAATGTACATATCTATTTTTCTAACTTCGACGAGGAGAGGGGGCGGAGAAAAGCGACTCCTCCCGGGAGTGAGACGGCAAAAAGCATCACGAAGTGCACTGCCCAAATCCCCCAACGGAGGCTCGCCACTGTGCCCCCTCCCAGTCCCGATGGGTTCCCCTAGACCGCCCGGCCAGCGGACCCGCGCGGCGCCTGCGCCCTCGCCCTGCCCGTCCCGCCTTTGCCCCCGCGGGCGGCCCTGCGGGGCGCGGACGCGTGGTTTAGCTGTGTCCGCGCGCAGCGCACTGGGGACCTCGGAGCCCTTGAGGCCGGCACTGTCGCCAATGGGAAGAGTAACTCTTCTCTCCCCCAACAAACTGCAGCACCGACTAAAGTAACCTGTTGAAGGATCTTTGTAAATAAATCGTGAGTCACACTGACTAGAAGTTACTTTATTGTGAATATTAAAAATGTAAGATGCTTTTTTGAATTTGGTATAAAAAGATGGACCCCCCTCTTTCCTTCTACCAGTCCCCTTTTAAGAGCTGTTCAAACCTCACGTTCCTGTATTTTAAACATAATTTGAGAAGCGTAGGGCAAAAGAACAAAGAAAGAAAGAAAAGAAAAGAAAAGAAAAAAAAAGGATTCTCACCTTCCCTCAACTCTCTCATCTTCCTGGTTGGGATTTATCTGAATTTCACTTCTGCCTCCATCCCTCCTTCTCTGCCCCGACCGCCCTCTGGCTCCAAGCCCGGCTCCCGCCTCCAGGACTTGAAGTAGAAGACGTGGGAACCCAGGAAGGCCTCAGACCAGCCTCTCCGTTCTTTTCTGAAATTGCACAGTCGTTTGTTGCTATTTATTAGTGATTTAAAGAAAGTATTGGGAGGGAGGGGCTACAATAGCTTGTATTTAATTTAACTCCTTTCTGATAAAATGCGTGTTAAAGTAGATGGTGGAAATTGTTACAACTGCTTCTGGGTCAGAAACAAAAATCCATTTAGTTGCTGTAATTGAATTGAAGTGTTTTGTATCATAAGAATACTATAGACTATGTAAATTGTTTTCTTTTTTAAGCTAATAATTGTGACATATTAGCATCTTTAACCTTATTAATTTATATAAGGAATTCGGTTTGTAAAGAGAAAAAGAACACCTTTGCAAGACCAGTTAAATGTAATGCACTTTCTGTTTCAAAGGATAAATCAAATTAAAAAAACAGTTTGAAGATGTCTGTTGCCTTGAATGAAAGGATTCATCATCTGGTCTCATCAGAGATCTCAAATAAAAGTCAAGACCACAAAAATTTTTATATTGCCTTCTTGGGAGAAATAGCTGTTGCTTATTGTTGTTTTTGTTTGTTTGTTTTATAAGTGTGGAGTCACTTTTCTCATTTTCCTGGATTGGGAAGCTAAAGAATTCAGCCCTACTCAGGACTTCTTGGAGAGACTTGTCTAGCAGGTTGCTTCTGAGGTCTGTGTTGTCCAATTTTTTTTCCTGATCTCTTTTTTAACTTCCTTAGGTGATCCCTGAGGGATTTTGAGAGGAGCTCATTTCCATATATCAGAGATAGAGCGGCAGTCTAGCCCTAGCTCACTTAGTTTAGAAAAGGCAATGGGAGCCCTCAGCTTGCTGGTACCGATACTGCAGTTTGAAGCTAACATTTCTCCCCACATTGCTAGTAAGAATGCAGAAATTGGTGGAAAGACAGCAACTCCGGTTTTGCTTAACATTACAGTAAAGAAAAATGAATTTTAAGAAAGCTTCTTTTAACTGATGTAAAAGCCTTTAGGGTTAAGGAAACAGTGCCATAGCTTCTGCAGCTGAAGTAGCAAAAAATTGAGAATCCCAGGGAGAGGCTGTACCACTGTCTTGGGATCTTTTTGTTTTCAGACATTCAGTTATAGGCTCAGTGAAATATAGTTGTCCCCTCAGTGTTTCAGGTTAATGAGCTTGTGTTCAAAGAGAGAAAAATCAATAGAATTCAGTAGATTCTTCAGACAAGTGTTAGGTAAAGAGAGTGTGGGTCTGTTTTGTTCCCTAGAAAATGAAAAACCTGGGTGAATACAGAATAAAATTGCCTGAAGGAAATTATTTTAGAATACATTCCTGATGGTGTGGTTTAATGGAAAGAAAAAAAAATGCAAGTCTGCCTCTTTTGGGAGTCTAGTTTGTAGATTTCTCAATAAGTTTCAAACTTCTGAATGTCTGTGTTCTTAGCAAGACTAAGATGTGCATCCTGTAGAGAGGTAGCTAGTTCAGAAGAGGCTTTGCTGTGCTGAGGTGATATAATTTAAATTCTACTTACCAACAGTAAGAATTCTCTCTCCCCTATCTCGGTCCTCCTCTTCCTTCTCCTCCTAACTCAACTCTTCTCAGAAAGATGCTGGGGAAGTTTGTCAAATCGATTACCCCCAAATCCCACCTTATTATTTAATTTGCAGCAATTAAAAATATTTTCTACTTAATTTTTTTTTTTTTTGCCTTCGCCCATCCCTCTTTGTCTTGGACAAACAATTTTTAATTCATTCCTTCTTCCTAAGAAAACAAAAGTTCACAATTGAATGAAACGTTATTCTTAGAATATAGTAACTATTACTAGTAGTAATAGTATTAATAGCACTACAGTATTATTAGTAATACAAAACTTGGAACTAAGATTGACCTTTTTTTCCCAAGAAAGTAAATAGGGGTATAGTATTTATTCCAAGTTAGAAATGTGGAAAGACAACTCTTCCAGCTCCTTTAGGAAGCATGTCCTCTGAGTTCTTCACTTTTACATCTAGAACATCTGAGAAATGTGAAGCCTGGTCTCCACCCCACAGGCAAATATGTGATGGCTTCAGGCTCTGCTTGCTTACCAGGCAGCACTGAAGTGCCCAGAGCTCTATGGGCAGCAGAGTCCTCCCAGTTCACACTGCACTGGCTTCCGTTCTTTTTTTTTTTTTTTTTCCAGTTGACAGCTGTGGTGATTTGAGGTTTCCAGTTAATTTACTTCCACCCAGGATTCCAGCTGGCCACCAGTTGCAACTGGCCCCATGAACTGGGAGTGAGGGAGCAGCAGGTGGGGGACATTTTACATAGGTATCTCTTTATCCTGGTTGGTTTGATTCAGTTCCAAGCATTGGCAACAAGAGTTTTCCCCAAGAAAACTGGTAGGGAAAACTGGTAGCATGGTAGGGAAACTAAGGAAGCACTCTGCAGCTCAAGCGAGGGAGCGGAGGAATCATTTTTTCATTTTGGCTCAAAATTTTCTGGCATAAGCAGACATAGCATCTGATTAAAGCAGTCAACCACTTAGCTAAAGGGGTGATGATTTAAAAACAAAAAGTAACAAGTGATCTGATGGAACACTGCATTTATATTTTTTGTCTTATTGAGATGTAATTAACGTGTAACTTTGCATACATTTAAGGTATGAAGCATAACTTTGATATCATGCATATATTGGTAAATGCTTACCACAATAAATTTAGGCAACACCTATCACCTCACAAGGTTACAGTTCCTTTTCTAGTTTCTCTTCTTGTGATGGGACCTTTTAAATTCTATCTTCTTAGCAACTTTCAAATACTACAGTGCAGTATTGTTTAGTCTCCATGCTGCACATTTCATCCCCTGATGTTTTGTCCCTTTGACCACCTTCACCCACCCCTCCTCTCCAGTAGGCCACTGCTTTTGAAAATGCTTACAGGCAACAAAATGACAACACGGAAGACAAAAGGAGAAAAGCAGAGATTTTTGTGTGCACATTGAAAGGAAGAGTAAAACTGCTTTTCATTTTTGTTTTATAATATGTGTGTGTGTTTCTTTTCCTAAAAAGGAAAAGTCTGTGAGGTTGGGTGAGTGATACAGAATGGAAGAGAAGATGCCCCAGCAGCGTTCATAATTCACAACTTCTACTTACCCCAAAGTCCAAGCTCAGATCTAACTGGTGATTAACCTTCTCTTTGCTTCACATTTAGAGGACACTGTAGCTTAAAGCTCTATGTGTTCTTTCCTAGAAGCTGTGGCTATATTGAGCAGCAGTCCAAGCTTGGAAACACCTTAATACACTTTTACTTTTCCCTACTTTAAGACAGTGGAAAGAGGGGGAACCAAAACCCACTCATTCTTCTCTGGAAAGATGTACATTTTCTCATTGTCCAGTGCGTAGGCAGTTTGGACTGGAAGCCAGCTCTTCTTGGAAACATTTGATTAGGCAACAGAGTCTGAGAGATGCATTTGTAACCTGTGCAAGCCTATTATCATGTACACAAGCAAGTTATTAGACCAGCATCAACTTGGGTAGATCCATCTTGTCTTGTTCTTCAAGCTGGTCATCAAAGAACACACACACACACACACACACAGAGTGAAATTCCACTTGGAAACTCCTGGCACTGAATAGCTTAAGGAGACAGTGGCTCCTTTGTTAATCAATGACAATAGGATCATATAATAAAAATGGAGGTAAGTGGTAGATTTTATCTATTAACTCTATTTCTGGTTAATTTGAATAGTTTCTCTGCACTGAGTTTCCTCCCTCTTATTTCACACACAGATAAATTAAAAAAAGTACTATTTTCCCCTTCCTGGTATGAATTTTTCAAAAAGCCAGTTCCTCAGCACACTTTTATTTGGAGAGAAAAGTGTGTATTTGTTCTGTAGCATTTAGATGGCAAGTGTCACAGACATTCAATATTCTTATTTTAGGCTTTTTAAAGACCTGAATAAAACACAATAATGTACACTCACTCCCATCTATTAATATAAAGCTTGACTAAGGGCTAGAATGATGATATGGGCAGGATGGTAAAAGATTGGGACATTTTCTTGAATTTTAACCTTTAGCATTCCATAAGTTGACTTGGTGTTCCCCAAACTGGAATGCTTATCTGAGACCCTCATTCACTCTTCCATCTTCCTGTTTGACCCGTCACCCTAGAGAGTTAATGTCAATGCATCATTTGTTCTCTGCCCAGACAATTCCACTGAATACTACACTTGAAGATTGTAAAAAATAGAGCATAATGTCTCTGTGTTTAATATCTGCTGGAGACTGCCCAAAATTCTAAAGCAGAACCTCATTCAGAGCTTCTGTTTTAGTACATCTTGACTAATAAAGGTTAGTTTGGATGAAGGCATAATCATGGTGAATTCCTTTCTCATTCTAAGGAAAGAAGAGTTTTTACTACACAATTTAAATGGGTGCACATTATTTTATAGAGGAGCTTTACCTCTTCTCTCTTATTGCCTATGTCTACCTTGGCAAAGTCAAAGGAAAGGCTGAGGTATAATTATCTTATATATTATATTTGGCTATTAACTAGAAGACAGAGCAAATTGAGAAGAAAACCAGCATACCTCTACAATATAGTTTTATTTTGGGAAGTACAAAATTATGAAAAGTTGTCAGTCAGCAGCAAGTTGGGACCAATCTGCTTGTATAGACCACAGAAAGACAAGGTTGCTAAAAATGTATTAACTTAGTTATTACCAAATAGTTTAATCATCTTGAAACAAAGGCATCCAACAAGTTTTCATGCCTCCAATCAGAGCCCTGTAGGTGAGTTCATGGTTTATAAGAATTCCTCTACCATCTATAGCTATGGAACTTATGCTTGAGGCTATGGTGCAGCTCTTGAAAATAATTTTGTAAACCTTTCTATTTTCCTGAATTTTTCTTCTTTCCTCTCTGTGCTTTTTATTTGTCTGAAAGTATTTGTCTAGTTTTCTCCCAATCCAAATAATCTCAAGTGAATAAAAGGGTCTGAGAAGTCTTTCATCTTTGCCACAATCAGGACATCACATGGTGAATGTGGAGAGTGTTGAGAGAGCGACTGTGGAGCCAGATGATCCAACCTGAATCTTAACTCTATCCAGTGCCATCTTGTGTGATCGTGGTCAAAAGTGATGTTGGTCAAATGACTCTACTTGTTTGTGTCTCAGTTTTCTTATCTATAAAACAGAGATGATAATTGTTTTGAATTCAGAGAGAGAATTAGGTGAATTAATATACATGATGTTCTAGGATACTGCTTGGCACATACTCTGTGGAAGTCTTTGCCACCACCACCACCACCACCACCATTGGTCCAGACTCAGGTTGCTACTAGCTCAGTCCCTGTTGTCTCATGGAGGATAGCCATTTAACAATAAATAGATGATGAAAAGCAGAGAGAGAAAAAGAGGAATGTTTTTTCTTTTATTTTTTTAAGGGAGAAAGGAAATAAGGGAGAAGAAGCAGCATTTTTATTTATTTATTTATTTGTTAAGTTTGGTCCCCCCTCTTCCACTCCTGGGCTCCAGGTCTTGAACCTGTAATCATCGGACTTTATATGATCCACACGACAGCTGTGTTTGCCACCTGAGTTACGAGGGTGCACCAGATTCTTTTTTTATGTGAACTTTAATATCTAACTACTTGTGATAGTTTTCAAATATTTCAAAAGATTCTTCAATAGTCTTTTATTTAAAAGATGGAATCCAATCTCCCTCTTCTTGAATGTGGCTCTATTTAGTCACTTTTGTTTTAATGAATAGAGTACAGCAGAAGTGAAGGTATGTACATGGGTCATAAAGGGCATTGTGGCTTGCTCTTTTTTCTCTCTCTCATCACTTGCTGCAATGTTGTGGGGACATTCAAGTAGCTCTATGTGGAGGAAGTCCATTTGGTCAGAACTGAGACCTTTGTCGATAGTCAGTTCCAATTTGCAAGAAATGCCTGTGAGCTCTGAAAATAGATTCTCCGCTAGTCAAGCCTTCACATGACTGCAGCCTTGGTCAAACTATTGACTGCAACCTTAGGAGAGGCTCTGAGGATCAATCACCCAGCTAAGATCTCCAGGCTTCTTGACCCGCAGCAACCATGGAAGAGAATCAGTGTTCATCATTTAAAGTCATTTCAATTTGGGGTATTTTATTACATTGTACATATAACTAACACAGTACCTAACAGATTTCTCTTTCTTCTCTGGAAAGAATAGTACAGTGAAGGTAAAGACTTTTGAAGAAGTTATCTTTCATGATTGCTTCAAGTCACTTGAAATGCTATCAGAATGACCTTATATGGTGTGAAAGCAGCACTGGATAACTTCTTTAGAGCCAGAAGACTTGAGCACTAATGCTGGTTTCTATTTCTTTCTGGTAATTTGACCCCAGGCAAGTTATTCAACTCTGATAAATTTCCATTTCCTCCTCTATAAAAACACTCTTAAATTTAACCTCATGGAATTTTAATGTAAGTTTACTTCCTTACAAAGTTGTGAAACTCAAAAGCAAAAGCTCTTCATCAAACAAAGATGGTACCCAATGTAAGAAATGATGATTGTACCCTATAACTCAGTTGTATCATTTGGCCAGATATCTCATAACCGATTTTTTCCCATGAAGGACTCTCAGACAATGAACCTGGGTCTGACTTTGTAGGCCAGTATTATTTATGTCTACATAGACCATGATTGCAGATATGCTTCCAACTTTACTCTTCCTGGTTGAATGCTGGAAAAAGTAGAAGGGAAAAAAATGCACAGGGAGAGGAAAAAAGGTACAAAAGAGGGAAGGCATTCTGGGTTTTAAGTTAGCATTGAGGATTTGGAATGGCACACCTTCACCTTTGCTTTGAGAACTAGGGACATGGCTGTTTCCAAGAGAGTCAAGGTGGCAAGAAGGCAGGAGAGTGATAGGTGCTGAACTGCTCTAGGCTACTTGGGATGAAGTAAAGAAAGCAGATAGAGAGCCTCTAGAAGACAGGAGAGTTGACTTTTGATTAAGAGGAAGGTTCCTGTAGACCTTGCTCCTTTCAGAGTGATCATGGGTATTATTTAATAACTGAAATTGATGAGCAGGTTTCCCTCCCTACCTGAGTACTCAGTTCTTGCACATCCCTTCCAACAGATCAGAAGCTGAGAGAAGCCATTGTACCAGGGAAATAATAAAAAGAGAAAATACAATGGAAGACTTGGGCTTCATTGCCTCTGGTGTAAGAAGCAATCATGTGCCTCCCTGGAGAGTCCAGAAAGGGGATTACAAAGAGAAAAGGAACTGCAAAGGCAAATATGAAACTAGCATATTGTCATTAAACTCTATAAGATAGAGTAAGGCAGATGGACCCTGGCTTTCAGCACGCTTAAGGTGGCTGTGTCAGTCAGGAACTAATGCTCTACCAGGAAGGACCAAGATGGCTTCCAAGTGAAGTCTTTCTCCTGCAATTCTCTTTCCTTCTCTTCCCCTTCCTCAGTCCTCCTCCCCTTCCCTTCCTCCTCCCCTTCCCTTCCTCCTTCCCAGTAGAGTGCTGTGTCATTTCACCCAGGAAACAACCAAGAAGAATGTGTCTCAGAGGCAACTGAAAGGCCCAAGAAGGTGGGAGTTTGGACAGAACTGTAACTGTACTACCTCTTGGAAAACTGAAACCCAGAGGAGTCAGACTGCAAAGGCACAGAGACATACACTCCTTGTTTTCTGTTGCATTCCTAGGACATTATACAGTGGCTGGCACACAATGGGTATCTAAGGGATAAAACACACACACACACACACACACACAAAGCCACAGGGACTTTTGCATTTTCTTGAAGGTTTTAAAGGAGTTGATTGACCTTTTTCTTCTAGTTCTGAAACAGAAAAATGATCTCCAAGTTAGGAGCATCTTCTAGTTTCAACTATAGATGTAAACTTCTAACAAATTGCTGTTAAAAAATCAGTTTAAGTAGCAAATGGGTGAGTTCAAGGTAAAGATTTTCTTTAAGTTTAATGGAAGATCAAGTCAGGGTATTATAATACATTCATTTATTAGCTCACGACTTAGTTACTGTTAAATAGAAATTCAGCATAGTTATCATTTGTAATAATGTATGTCACTCTCTAAGGCACATGGGCTATAATTACTAATAAAGCAATAAATAAAAGGATTAATATAGCCAACTCCTACAAATTTGAGCTGGGGTTAGTGCTGTTAGAAGATTCTAACATTTGGAAGCATTTCTGTTGGCCACCTTCCATACTGGTCTGACATTCTTCTCTGTACCTGAAGAGCCTGGACGCATCATGGAGATCTTTGCATCTTCAAAACCTCCTATGGGGAACTCATTCTTGGAGGCTGTATGAGGTGTGGAATGTCTGTAGCAGAATCTGCTGCTGGTAGCTACCGGTGGTGATGGTGGTGAGTGGGATTAGAATATTTGATCAGATTATAGCAAACTGTTATCTTTAGTCCATTTCTCCTTCTTTTCCCTAGAACAAGAGTTGTTTTCTCTTCTGTGCTGAAAGCCAACTTACCAATGACCATTTTTATTTCCCAGAAGATGAATACAGACATTGGCAGCACCCATTCCCAGGATTATGAACAAACCTTGGGTCCACGGACACAGAAGGAATGAATAAACCCAGACCTCAGGCCTTCTCAGTAAACCTATAGTACTAGCGACACCCCACTTCCCTATCTCTGGGCAAAAGGTGTACATATATATTCTTTCAGTTTTAATGGCTCCATTGTTTAACTCCTTTTCTTCAGTACTTAAAAAAAATGTGCAGTTTACATCAACAGTGGCCCCACCATCCCTCACAGGCAGCCCCAAAAAGCCCTCTCTCTGTATGGTGGCTTCCCTCTGTAGGAATTTGGTTTTCCTTACCCAGGTTGTCGTGTAGTGGTCCACAACTGAAGCCTGTGCTTTTTAACCTGGTTCTACTCACCTGGGAAGAAATCTCACTTCTCTTTTAAGGGGTTGTTCCCCAGACCACCAAATCCCACCTGAAATTGGCACAAAGGAGGATCCCTTTAAAAGTAAGGTCTGTATGAGCAAAGAATGAGAGAGCAAGAGAAATGGGCTTCCCCAGGGCCCAGGATCTGGGGCAACTGTTCCCAAGGAAAAAGTTTGGAATGTGCTCTGCTCTGCAGTCACCACTACCGTGTGTGTGTGTGTGTGTGTGTGTGTGTGTGTGTGTGTGTGTGCATGTGTGTGTGCAATTGCTTCTTGCCTGGCCTGGCCCTCCCAGAAATTTTCAGTTCAGATGTGAAGGCAGAGAGCTCTTGAGGTCCTTTTGGTTTCAAGTCCTGGAAAGAAAAGATGCCACATTTGGGGGCTTCTTATGAAGTTTTCCTGTGAATCACAGACCAGGGTCAATAAAACAAATCAGGATTCATCTTGATTAAATGAGAATATGAGTTAAATGAGAAACCCCTGTTTGCCTTCCTCATTCTTACTTGTTTGAGAAGAGTTTCCTATCAGGGAATCTTGCCTTGAAGGACTTAAATGGGGTCCTCTCTCTGTGTCTCTATCATTTACATACTTTGGGTTGAGTCTACTGCTGCAAAGAAGGACAAGAAAGTATGAGTGTATCTGTAGAGTGAGTCTAACCGCAGCATTTGCTTTGTGAGTGATTAAAATCCACTAGATGGGTTTGCTTTTCTAGTTGTTTCTTGATTTTACGCCCAGAGGAGTGGCACCTCTGCACACACGTCTATGTACATCCCCATGAAGACACACATAAGCCTCCCAGCAGATCCTGAATTCTTCCAGAAGATACCCTCTAGAGTGCAGAAGGGCAGCAGTGGCCTCTGCCTTCCACATCCAGCTGGCCCTTAACTTTATAGAACCCACATCTTAAATCCTCCCATTGTTTGGATTGAGCTAAAATTCAGTTAGTGGCAGACAAATCTCAGGGAACTCCTCTCTGCACATTACCAGACTTTACCACATTGTCTGTCTCCCATTATCTCTGGAATGACAAGGCCCAGGAAACTGAGGAGCATTCCAAAGTGGCTACACCAAGCACCCCTCTTTGCTCTTGGTTCTGTCTTTTGGCAAATTTTCTATTGAGCCCAGTCTAATTCTGTTGGCATTCATGGCACTGATCACCATCCTGGCTCAAGTTCTCCAATGTTTGGGACAGACCTCACTCCAGGACCCCATTGCCTTCCCCAAACACAGGGCACACTTTGGACAGGAGTGGGGGCAGTGTGGCCTCCACCCTTGCACTGCCAGGCTCCCTCCCTAGGGCACATTTCCTCTGAAACCTGAGGGACACGACCCTCTGGCCAACTTTCTTTTCTCTGAAATGCCACCCCCAAAGCTGCATCCCACTCATACTCCCCAAGGCATTTGTGGTTTCTGCTGTAGTTTCCAGATATCGGTTCGGTTTCGGGAGCAAACACGTCCACACTGCGTCCACCACGGCGCCAGCGCGCCCCCTGCAGGAGGGGCAGGCTGCTCTAGATTCCCACCCAGGTTGTTCCCCTGGAGGCAGAGCGGGCCTCCTTGGGATCTAGCCAGGAGCACCAACTCCATTCCTCCTTTGGCCCAGGGTTAACAGGAGACCCGGATGAGCGCCTGCGTCCCACCGCTCTCAGGAAGGGGCACTCCCGGGGCCTCCCGATATCGTGGAGCTACCGGGCCAGGCAGCGTAAGTCTGGTCTTGCAATTGTATACAAGGGCCGCCTTCTGACTATCCCTGCTCACTGCGCTTGCTCCGCAGCAGTTTTCCGACTTCGCTCCCCCTTGCTTGGCAATTACTGGGAAAGCAGTGAAGGTAGCAACATCTATGCTGCATAACCTCATTAAAAAAGAAAAAAGCTATTAAATGGTATACACAGGACGTGTGTGCACACATGAATACTCACATACACCAGACACACACACCCTGTTCTTCTCTAGCCAGTTCTCTTCCCATTTCTAATACCTCCCACCCCTCGCTGCTCCCACCAGGTATGTTCTAGACTAGATACAGGTTGCCAGCGCCGTTCACCAGCTGTCTCGAACATCAGTTACAAATCTCCGAGAGGGACGAAAACATCTGTTAGAGCAGAGGCTGGGAAGAGTGGGTGGCGGGTTGGCGCTGCGGGGATTTACCGCACCCCAGCGCGGTGCCAGAGGAGAGGGCTTTTGCCGGTCGCAAAAAATCACTAGTATCCCTAGCCGATCTGCCCCGCGAAGGCTTTCTGTCGTCTCTCACCCACTACTCCACCCCATCGACCTTTGTTCTCTCCCCAACCCACGAGTGAGGAGGTGTGTTTTCCTCTTCCACTATCCGCGCCCTTGTCCGTGAGCTCCCGGCTGGGTGCGAGTGTGAGGGCGAGCGGAGGCAGTCCTTCGGGAGCAGAGCTCCGGCGCTGCAGCGATGCGCTCCCGGCGTCCGCATCTCGGACGCCCAGCTAGCCAGAGCGTTTGATCAAGCTCTCCTAAGACCGAGCGAGGGAAGCCAGGGTCAGCCACCTTCAGTTACAGATAATTTTTATATAGATTATTTACAGTTGACTAAGTAGCAAGAACACCTGGTGAAAAATAATTTAAATAGGACAAAAGGATGCACGTGCAAGTAGGCATTGAATTTTATCCTCTTGGCACTGAATCTAAGGAGTGCCTGCACTCTTGGATCTTCTTGGGTCCTTGCACCCCCCAGTCCCAGGCAGACTGTCCTGAGTCTTCCATGTCGACTGTCAATTTCTCACTTGGTAATTCTTACCGCTTCTGCTCAGTAGCTCGCGTGCGGTTCGAGTAAGAGCGGTGGCCTTTCCGGCTGGATTGCAGTTGAGTGTAGCCAGTCCTCTGTGACTTCGTTGTGAGGGCTCCTGGTATCAGAGGCTCGTTATTGACTGCCTTGATGGCTAATGAGGATGGGGGTAGTCAGGGGAGGGAGCGGCTGCATTTTTCTTTTTCATTTCCTCCTTTCCATTCAGAGTTAACGTTATTAATAGTTAATAAAATGTAGCTTGCGACACTAATATGGGGACAGAGTGGTACCAATAAATGTCACACGATATAAGACAAAAAAGTACCGGGCAACTAGATGCAGGACTGTATTCTTCCCAGTTTTGGCTACGGATGCACTAAAATAACCTGTTAACACACACCAAAGTGCATCCCTATAATAACCTCCTCAATCATTTATTAAAAGTCGTGTCAAGCAGGCCCGTATAATTCATCTCTATGCAAATATATCAATGTCAGGCCATTAGTGTATTGCTCAGGTTTTTATTAAAGTGCATTCTTTTTAATTCAGCCCCGTAAAATATGAGCCCCATTGCTCAAGAATTATAGCAACTATTAGAGTAACATATGGGCAACAAGCACTCAGAAAATAAAAACCAACAGATAAAGTGGCAGGGTCACATCGCAGGAGCAAACACTTAACAAAATGGCAGTGGGGTAATAGATTTTTCTCCCTGGGCTTTTGGCAAGAGTGTCATGGGCATCAACACCTCAGACAAGTCAAGAGGCTCCAAGTTACTCTGCCCGTCCCAGCCCCAGAAACAGCGCGGAATCAGCATCCTTTGAGTTAGGAAAGGTGAAGCTTCCAGAGTTCCCCAGTATCTGGACTCTACTATTCCATCTGAGGATTTCCACATTCATCAGAGAGAAATGTCTTTGCAGCGGTTGTGGTTGAAATCTCAATATTCTCTCTCTCTCTCTCTCTCTCTCTCTCTCTCTCTCTCTCTCTCTCTCTCTCTCTCTCTCCTCATGGGTTTATAATAGTTTCATTTGTACTCCATTCTCTTAGTGGAATTTTAGGAGAGATCCAAGATACACTTACATATTCAATCTGTTGGGTTTAACTAGATAGATAGATGATAGATTGATATAGCTACAGAGATGCACAAATAAATTCCCTTGAAGTCTTTTCCTCCGGAATCCAATGTGATTCTGTTGAAACTTAAGTCAGAGTAAATCCTTTCAGTGCTCCTATTCCTCCACTGACTTCCCTTTCACTGAGTAAAACCTTTTCTTTTTCTCCGTTCTCCCCTTTAGAGGCTGCAGGTTCAGGAATTTCTCTCTCACTCTCTCTCCCCTTTTTGCCCTTCCTTCCTCTTCCTCCGACCCCTCCTCCCTAACAGCCTCGCCCACTCGCCCATTTCCAGTACTTTCTTTGAGGCTTTTCGCGCAGAAGATTGAGAAGGGGTGAACCAGGCCCACACAGGCCCAAGGACTCGCTGGCAAATTTTCCTCTCCTGTGTAGAAGAGGGGAAACATTTTTTTTTATTGACACCAATCCATGGCTAAGAATGACATTTCCTTTCAACCCCTAACTGGGAAGAAACATAGTTGCTCCACCCCTTCGTCACCCCGTCA
>RJWH01000021.1:1493669-1641809 GCA_004363575.1 Solenodon paradoxus
AGAGAGAGAGAGAGAGAGAGAGAGAGAGAGAGAGAGAGAGAGAGAGAGAGAGAGAGAGAGAGAGAGAGAGAGAGAGAGAGAACGAACTGGTCAGAAACAGCAGCTAATAAGTTCGCAAGGGAAGTCAGCAGCATCAGATTCAGTTTTTTATTTTTAATTGCCATTAGAACAATCAATTTCCAGAGGCCTAAAAATAAACCTCAAATCCAAAACACAACACAGCCCTTACAGAAAAATAGAGAAAGGGGGAAAAAAACTCCTAAGAACAATCTCCCAGATTTAATGAGAGAGTCGCCCACATCCTCATCACCCCAGCATGGTAATTGAGCAGATCTATTAACTTGTTACACTAGATTTGTTTAAAGAGACTATTACACAGTCATTTAATCAATTTGTTACACTGGAGGTCCTGACTTATGAGACACTTGCCTTATGATTCCTTAATGACCGAATTAATTTGTTTTAATAAAACCAACATTGTGTACAAGTACATTTCTAGAAATGTAATTTTAGAGACAGAACAGTCCAATGCTTCATCTGATTAGGTCCTTTCTATGGTTTATCAAAGTCTGTAGTTTCTGACATAGCTGCTTGTATGGAGTATTTTTCTTTTTTATAGCGCCATTAATTTAATATGGATCATTAGTTCTTTATACACATGCATGTTCTGACAAATGTACCCAATGAATAATGCAGCTAATGTGCTTAGGCCCAAATGCATCACATCATAAACAGAGACCTCTGCAAAAATAACAACAATGAAATAAAATACCACCTCCAGTCAGCGTGGTCATCATAGGGGTCGCTTTCTGAGTTATGCTTCAATCTTGTTTTGCAGAGCAAGACATGTTTGGCCCCAGGATTATATCAACATAACCAACTGGGTCTAACTATGTAGTGAGCACAAATAGATTTATGGTGAATTAAGGTTGTCTTGAGAGCAGATGCAGGACAAGAAAATTGGTTTTGCTCTTGATGGAAACTGACGTGCGTAGAATAAAATGTAAATAAACAGAAAGTCCCCAAGAAAAGGGACTTGATGTTATTGATTATGTAAAATAATTAGGACATTACAAATGATAATGCACTACAAAGAGCTGGCATTTAGGGCTTGATTTTTTGCATGAAGAAACGATTTAGGCTCTGAAACCCCACTTGAAAAATGGGGCATGATTTGAGGGGCAATAAAAAATTAATAATGGAGGGATTGGAATGACCAGTTTGTAACTGATAACTGATATAAATGATAACTGAATGAGCCTGCTTCAGATGTAAACATTTGAGCTTAGAGGAAAATAAGGTGAGTGATGGCCCTACATGATCACTAGAAGTATAAAGTGCTTCTGCATAATGTGGGTAACTAGGCACAGAAGCCAAATATTGACTAACCAGCTTAACAATTATTACAGGGAAGAGGGAGAAGCTAGATATGTTTTCAATAATGATGCTTTACACATCTTTCTTAACAGTGCTGAACAGGCAGGCATTTGAGCTTGATTTCATTTTGAATAAAGACTTTAGACTGCACATGTATTAACAGTATAGTTGAACGTCCCTATGCCTGCCTTTTGGTGTCCTTTTGAAATAGAAATGGACATTAAGTTGATGAATGGAAATTGTAAATAAAGATATGACCACATGTGCTGTATCAAGAGTAATTATCATTACGTACCAATGAACTCAGCTTAGAGTGATAAGAGCCAGAAAAAAAATACAAATAGTCAAAACAGCATCAACAACCCACCAAAATTCCAATGGAAGGTGCAAAACTCAGATGTGGTTTATTGATCAGTTTTGGTTAAAAGTACAATAATATTTTTGGCTGGGATTCTCCCTGGAAACTAATCTTGCCAACATGTTCCTGTTGATAAAATATGCTATTGTGGAGGCAAGCATCCTAAAGTTTGTGGATGGCTTAGAGGATACTGCTAGAGTTTTGTTTTTTGAAGCATAAATATTTTTAAAACAAAAAGGAGTTTTAGAAATCATACACTTCTACAGTTCTGACATTTTCGCAAGCTACATTTATCTTTTCCCTTTCACTATAGCTCAGTGATTTCTCTGCTTGAGACAGGAATGTTTATGATGATAAATCAGTGTTGTTTAATTAGATTCATCTTTACTTCATTTTAATGTTAGCTGGAAATGTATCTTTAGTTTATAAAATGAACAATTTAATCACTTTCTGATATAAAATAAGTGACATGAGACCAAAAATCAATGTTAGATCCTTTTTGAAATGTTTTTATTTATTCTAAATTCTTTATGTAATATCTTACCTTCCTACTTTGACAAATGAATTTTATGCATTTCTTCTTGTTGATGTGTAGCTAATGTAAAATGTATCTGTTATTTATCACAAAGTAAATGAATTTGACCTTTTGCTTATTTTACCAAATGCTATTTCTGACCACCCCAAAAAACCTGTTTAAAATCAACAACATGAAGCTTTTGATGTCACAAGGACAACTCAAGGTCATTTTAATACTGGCAAAAGTTTAATTAGATCACTACATTAAAACAGGAGTAGACTTTTATTCAACTTTATTTAAATAATCATAGACTGGCTTGCACCTTACCTTTGAAAGTTTTCCTTAGAGATTCTAGCTCATTTCTTAGAATGGTAAAATTAACTTTTTGTAAATATATTTTTGTAATTTTCCTTCCCCAAACTTTGGTAATTTTTGCCATTAGTTGAGTGCTTACCGTATTCCAGGCACTATGTTGTATCTTTACACACACTTTAACATCATTTACACTGTTTACAGAATCTCATATAATCCGCTAATAACTCTATAAACTAGGTATTATTATTTTTATCCCCATTTTACAGAGGAGGATACTGAAGTTCAGAGAGGTTACTTATTTGACCGAGATTAACAGTGGTATTAATCTGGATTCAAATTCGGGCTCTAAAACTTAACTGCTGCACCAACCTGCCTACATAAAGCATATTATACATCATTTTAAACCTCAGGCTTTGATCTTAATTTGTAGCAATTATTTTTCACGTACTTTAAGAGAATAGAAAGAGAGAATTTAAGAAATTTAGATAGTTGCTTTGGTTCTAAGAACAATGAACTTTTTTACTTGTCTAATATAACACTTTAATAAACAAATATTGAGTATGATTATAACTCAGACTAGTTTGAATAAAATTGTTCCATAATGTGGATGAAAGTAAACACCAGTGATATAAAGGACCAGATTTCTTCAGTTAGGAAGCTCTTTTGGGATCTAATTGGATGAGATGTAAGTGCTGATACAAGATGCCTGATGGTGCCAGGGAAAAGCAATTTACTAAACAATATTCCTTATGAGTTTGAAGAAAAGGTTTGCACTCTCCAAGGGGCAGTTTCTTATAGGACATTGTCGCTCCTAGAGAGACACATCTTTCCTAGTAAATTAGTGGGTTGGCTGTTAATTAAATCATGTTAACACATGTGGATACCTGCTGAGGAGGTAACTTTCAATGTGATCAGGAATAGCTGGACATTTTCAAATAAGCATCTTACTTTAGAGTTACTTTTTCTGGTGACTGGAAGAATTTGTTATTCAGACACCATATCTCAATGCTGCATAACTTTCTATTTGTTTCATGTGGTTATTAACCTGCTTTTTTATGTGTCCACTGGACTAAATCTTTTGAATAGAAAATGAACATTCTTTAGTCTTTCTTCATCCTGATTATTTTTCTACCTGGCCTCTGAGATACAAGTTTCTGGGATACTTAGAGGCTACAGATTGCAGGAAGAATTTTTTCATAAACTTATCTTTAGAATTAATTAGAAATATCTTTAGAATTAATTAGAAAATAGAAATATTTCTATTTTCAAAATGCTCAAAATTTATTATAAATTGGAAGACTTTTTCAGTGGAATAACTCTGGGTTCAGGGGCAATGGAAATTTCCTGTTCTGCCTTCCAAATAACCTTACCCTTCTCTGAGTGCTTGGGAAGCTGGACATTTTCTGGAACAGGGTCAAAATGAAGAAGGCTTTAGAGGAGATCCTGCAAGCTCATTCAGACAAATAACAAATAGGGCCCAGTGTGGAATTTTCTTGATTTACTGTTTTATGTATTTATTGTTTTTTGAAAGGAAAGGTACAACCAGGAATGAAGTTGAGTGTGCAGGCAGGCAGGAAGAGATAGGGGGAAGAAACACTTTATTTTAAATTTTTATTTAGTTGTTCATATTTATTTGTTGTCCCCCACACCCCCCCACTCCCAAACTGGGATGCTAACCCTGGTCCTTGGGATGTACATGGACTGTGCTCCTTCACAGGCAGCTGACTCAACCGCTATTTTACCAAGGTGTGTCTTGTTTTCTTTCATGAATGACAAAATTAAGATACTGTAATAAATATACATATAATTAAGATTCTATGATAACAATATTTCTGTCATAAATTTAAAATTCTCATGCATATTAAATATGATAGAATCTCAAATCTGCTCTAAGGGCTACCATATAAACTATGATCTCCAATCATTGCTGACAGCTAAAACTTTCAGCTCCAACATGAAAGGTCACAGAAGCAGTAAATCCTATTTTTAAGTCCCATGTGTTTGGATTCTACTGAACTAGCCAGCTCTTGGTCATGATTGTCATACTGGGTACCCTTGGTATAAAGAGCTCTAAGACGAGATTCTCCAGTTGTGAGATCTGGCCATAAAATGAGACAGAACTTGCTCCCAAGAGTGGATCTACGTTTCCTTCTTAAGTTTTCTCTTGATTCTACTTTGTAGTCTAGTCCTACTGTTTTACTATTCCTATGGGCTCTTATGAGGCACCACAACCCATTTTACAAACTTTAGACTGTACTGAAGCTCCAGATTGCCCATGGAAATGTAACATCTTCTGGCTTTGTGGCTTATGACATAACCAAATTAAGTGATATAATGTGTCATGCACCTACAGTAACACTTTGCACAAAGAACATAATAATCGGTAGTTGTTTTTATTATTGATCTTATTATTAGTACAGCTATTGCTGTTAATGTCTTTCCCAGTTTTTCTGAGATATAATTAAAAATTAACCTTGTACAATGTGATGATTTCATACATATATATTGTGAAATAACTATCATAAGATTAGTTAACACATCCTTCACCTCACATAATCACTTTTTGTTATTATTAAGATCTACTCTCCCAGTAATTTTCAAGTATTCAATGCAGGATTATTAACTATAGTCACCAGGATATGCATTAGATTTCTGGAATTTATTCATTTTACAACTGACAGTTTATATCCTTTAACCAACATCTCTCCATCTTCCCCACCCATCAACACCTGGAAACCAACAAATCTACTTTTTTGTTTTTATGAGTTTGGACTTTTTAGACCCACATATAAGAAAGATTATTTTGTCTTTTTATTTCTCTTTCTGGCTTATTTTACAGAGCATAAAGCTTACAAGTTTTATCTATGTTGTTGTTATAAAAGTCAGGATTTCCTTTTTAATGACTGAATAATCTTTTCCTATATACATATCTATGTCCTACGCATATAGCTATCTCTAACGTAACATAGTATGTGATACATTATATATAAATATCACATTTTCTTGCTTTATTCATTCACTAATGGATACTTAGGTTGTTTCCATATCTTGGCTGCTGTGAATAATGCTGCAATGAACTTGGGGATGCAGACATCTCTTGAGATCCTGATTTTATTTTATTTTATATTTTTGTTATATACCCAGCAGAGGAATTGCTAGATCACAAGGAAGTTCTACTTTTAATTTTTTGAGGAATACTGACTTTCACACTGACCATACTGTTTTACAGTTGGCTATACCAATTTATATTTCCACCAACAATGCACAAGCGTTTCCTTATCTCCACAATCTTGCCAATATTTGTTATCTATTGTCTTTTTGATGATTGCCATCCTAAGTTTGAGGTGATATCTTAGTATGGTTTTGATTTGCATTTTGTTGATGAATAGTGATATTGAGCATCTTTTCATATATGTTAGTCATCTACATGTCTTCTTTGCAAAAATGTCTTTTCAGATTTTTCTGCTACTTTGCTCATTTTTAATCAGATGATTTGTGCTTTTGCTGTTGAGATGTATGAGTTTACTGTTATTGTTAATAGGACTAGTCTATAACAACAATGGTTACAATGATCCTAATCAGCTTCAATTCTTAGGAAAAACTTCTGAATTCTGAAACTCCTTGCTCTTGAGTATAAAGCAATGGCTGTCATTTTATATTTGGTACTCCACAGAAGCAGGAGTCAGTTTGAAGACAGTTTGCCCCACCCCCCACTCCTTTTATAGGATAGCAATAAACATGGCTGTATCTCATTAAATTTAACGAGCCTTCATAAAATAACCATTACATTCTGAAGGTAATGAAAGAATAGCTTTGATAGTTTGTAAATAAACTACCAAGGCAGTTTCATCACTTTCTAGGACTGCATGTGATACAGGCAACTTCAGGAATAAGCTATGCTCTGCCATTTTTGTGGTAAGACAAAGTCACAATGTGCGTGGCTTCACTGTTTGAAATCTCATGGATGGCACGCCCTGGTGGAATAATGGTTTGGTCAACTGTCTCCAGCCAAAGCACAAGTCACATACATCCCAAGGACTCGGGTTCACTTCCTGGGCCAGGAAGAACAACCGAGATGTACAATTAAATAAAAATAAAGTGAAAAAAAAAAAAAGAAAAGAAATCTCATGAACAACAGTCTTCATTTGGGCCAGGTTCTCTCTAGTTAAGCCTTGGTTGTGAGATGTGATTAAATTGACTGACTTAAAAAGCTGCTAAAATATCAAGTCACTGATATTGAATTTGAATACGATTATAGTAGGTTAGATTAAATAATTTATCTTAGAAAAATAGAGGTAGAGCAGATTGAATAGAGTATGCAAATTTATGTAAATAACCCTACAAATTCAAACTCTTCTGATCCAAGAGCGCTGATGCTTTATAAACAGTACTGTAACATTGTAAATCAGAAGTTATTAACCTGTGGTCTATGGCCCAGAGTCCTGAATTTATATGCAAAATTGCATGAGTGGGTATTTTTCTAGAAAGAGGGTCCATAGCTTTCATTATATTCTCAAAGGAGTTCACATCAAGAGTCTAAGAACTATAACAGAGTATAAATAGTCTAGATGTTTGTATTAAATCAAATCACATTTATAGTTGGTTTTCAGAATGTTACTTAAAGTTCGCTTCATATATGATAATTTTGACTTTTTAATGAAACTCTTTGTAGTTTCCTTTGTAGATATCTGGATTTAAAAATATCCTATTCTTTCATCTCTTTGAACTTTTCTACATCACTCTCCATCCCAGACTATTCCTTCTTCTTCAGTAGTTTTTATAATTTTCAATCTTTATTTCTTGAAGACACCTTTGATACCAACTCACCAAAGGCTTTGATTAAATAAAATAGGTCTGTAAAAAGAGACTAAAAAGGATTAAAGAAAAATGAATCTCTATATAAATGACCCTATCTCAAATTATGTTTTTTTCTTCCTAATTCATTTTCATTTAGCATATAGACTTCTTTAACTGGTCTAATAATAACCTAAATATTTTAGATCAGCAAATGTAGCAGGAATACTTATATCCCTAGATTATCCCTGAGAAATGGAGCATATGTATGAGAGTGTTACAACTGTGTGAATGATAGCTAAAGAAATGTAGAGATATATTTCTGGTCATGGAGGACAGGTCTCCAAAGACAAAGCTAAGTCCAGGTCAGATTTTTTGAGCTGGAAGGAGTCTTTGACTTTACAGAGTCAAATCTTACCAAATTGAAAAAAGACTGAGAACTTCTCTTCCAAACTCTAATCTAAAGCTTATTTCTGACATTGTATCAGCAGAGGCAATTAGGTGTAATCACAGTAAGCACAGAACTCACAATGCACACCAACTCAAAGATAATTTCCACTTTGGCAGATTCTTTTTCTCCTATTACGTGTACATGCAAACACACACACATACACACACATTTAGAAATCTAAACATAAAAATGCCACTTATATGTAGTTGTAAATTATTCGTTTTTCTTGGATCTGAATAAAAAATCATCTTTATTTAACAGTACTGAATAACTCCCAAATGAAAGTATTCTGGGTCAAGAATACTCTGAAAGTGTTAGAGGAACTAATCACAATTAAAAAAATATTATAAATGGATTGGATACAGCAGTAGGATGAAATATCTATATAAGTAATTTTCCAATTTCATTATTTAGGGATATATAGCATCCTAAAAAGTGATGTCTAGCCTCATGCTGATCCTGGATGGCAGTACCTTTGTTAATGTGTATGAAAATATTTAGTGGCAAATATCTTTTATCGAACAAAAAATCATTTCTCACTAATCTAGAAAAATATTTCTTCTCTTTTGATAAAATGTGAAAGAAACAATAGTGTCACTATGCTTATGAAACAGTGAGAAAATCAGCATCATCTTCATTCCTTAGGGATTAGAGAGGATTCCAAACCCTTGAGTTTATGGATTTTTATTCCTCATGCTTTCTTTTACTTCTGGTAGCTCTTAATGACAACTTATACTGGGAATTTATGATATTGCAGGAGAATTGTCTCAGAAGAAGGATCCAGATAGACCCTGGCTGTTATTTGGAAACATGATCAGATGTTTCTTTGTGGCTTGGACCTACCTCATGAAGCAGTTGAAGACTTTTCCATTAAACTTTAATCCCTTTGGCCTCTATCTGGTTCCCTAACTGTTGAAGGGGTCCCTGTCTTAAAACAATATATTCACAAACTCTTAAATAAGCTTGAATTCATAGGACAGTTCCATATCCTCAGGATATAACCTGATGATTTTATTAGTAATTGGAATATAAGGATAAGAATAAATTTTTCTGAGTCCTTCTGTTCTCAGAACCCTGATTAATGATCACAAAAAAGTGGTAAGTGCTTCTAAAGGAGATTCCTGCCTTTCGAGTAAACCACCCTCCCAACTCAGTATTTCCATTTTTAATAAAACCTCATTTCTGTCTTTGGAAGCAGAGATGTTAACCCATTCACAAATATAGACTCACATTAACACCAAAACCTAGCAATATGAAAAGCAATGAATGACCTTAATAGTGAACTATTGTGTGTTTGTGTTTGCTGCAAACTATTACTTACATATAAAATAATTATCATTATTTTATTGTAGCCTGGTTGTAATTTTTGTTGCATTATAAATAACACAGATCCAATTTTTTTTCCACTACCACAGCAGTTTCTGAAGACATGTAAACCCATAGTGTTATTACTCTCTAATCTAGTTGAGGTGATGAAATAGTGCCAAAACTCTCATGCAATTTCATTAGCATATTCATGAGCCGCACTTTTGCAATGTTGCAGAAACAACACAAATTGGTTTGTGGATTGTGAACTCCCCCTTCTTCTTCTCTCTAGAAGCACAGACTGTGGATTAACAAATCAAGTTGGCCCACAAACTTCTGAGTGCTAAATTGCATAAGTTTTCTGCTCACTGCTCTTTATTTCCATATTTTATGATTCTTTTTTTTATTGAATGCCAGGAGAATACACATAAAATCCAATAGAAGAGCAAGAATTGGAACTCATAGGGCTTGGAAAAACGGAAGCTTTGGAAAACTAGATATATTGCCATGTTTGAAGACAACATTTCTCTTTTTTTTGTTTTCATCCTGCCACCAGCCTTCCTCACTTCCTCCTTTCTTCTCTTCTTTTTTATGAGGTTTAAGAAAGAGTGCATTTATAGTTTGGTTGAAACTGATTCACAGCTCACCAAGCCCATTTTCTTCCTCCTCAGCACACAACTAGACCAGATGTTCCAGTCTTTCTTGCATTTAGATGCAACCATAGATTTGAGTTCAGGTCAATGGAATGTGCACGGATATAAGGCACATCAGTCACTTCTGGGTCTGACCCATTGGTCACTTTCTCTTTGATGATCTACTCTTCCTCTGGCTCCATCTGCTGGCTGGATGTTTACCCTCAGGGCAGCTTTGAATAATAGCTGAAGATGAAGTAGCCTCCATCTGCCTGGGTCCCTGAATGACTGTATGGAGTACTTCTCCATTCTTCCCTGAACCTTCCACCCTCACACCCATATCCACGTCTTGAACCCAGGACCATGTGCTCTACATGTTTTACATGGCCTACACGTCAGCTGTCTGAATCACAGGGGTGTGTCTCTCCCCTGAATCTTAAATGAGAAATAAATGTCCTTTGTGATAATCCAGTGTGATTTCACATATTATCTGTTAGAGAAGCTAGCATTATCCAAACTAGCTCAAAGTTATCATTATTATTCAGATTTTGTGCTGTTTCGAATACTTGGTTACTATTACTTGAATTTGTATTTGACATGAAAAATGGAACTTTGAGGATTGAAACATGGTTCATCTGCCTTTTGCTATAGTCTCTTATTATGTGTTTATTTTTGACTTCTTTGAGACCCATTTTTACTAATTACGTGCCCTAAATGAACATTATACAATTAAAGAGACCCAGTTCTTCAATTCTTCATAGCAAATTAAGCATTGAGAGAAATGTTTGGGAACATGTTCAAGTACTTAATAGGATACCATTTAGTTATTAAAGTCTATTTGTTAGTTAGAAAGCCAGAGAAGTCAACTTTGCTCAGCAGTCAACATTATTTCAAAAGTTAGACACTGGGACTATTGATAACTTTTAAAACTTAAGAAGTACGTCTGACTTTTTAAAACACCCCCACATAATAATGTGCAGCATAATGTATGTTTGCTCAGTGTTTTGAAAGATTTTAGATAAGAGGTTTTTCTGAAGATGAAACATTCATTTTTAAATAAAAATCTGTACAATAGTAGTAACAACAAAATCACATATTGCCCACACATTGAAACATTTATCTAAATTCTGATTTTAGTAGGTAGCTAGGTAAAGTTACTGAAGGTAGATAGCTCTTCTTTATTAATACTATATTTTATTTATACATTATATTGCTTTGGTGCTTTAAAAATGTGAAGCCAGATTGGCAGTTAAAGATGGGGAATACTGAGGCAAAATGAGAAAACAATTATTGAAACTAGGCGAGTAGACAATCAAGGTAAGGCTTGGTATTGCTGTTCAAAAGAGCACCAGTTCAGGACTTTTCTAGCTTATTTAAGAGGCTGTGTAGAAATTAAGACAAAGTTTGAATATATTTCAAAATTTCTTTGCTATCTTTCACCTTAACCAAAATCTACTACATTTAAAGTTCAGAGCTCTTTTGAACAATGTATGAGGTAGCTCATGTTTATATATGTTTGAATTATGTTTCATTTAATTTTCCAGGGAAAAATTGCTGCAGACACTCATTGTTCACAGGATATAATGCAACATAACTGATTTAATTAGAGCCTAAATTCTTGGCTTGCAATCTCTTTGTGTTGGAGGGATTGCATTTTCCATGGGGAAAAACCAACAGTGGGTAACACAATTTACGAGACAACTCCGGAATACATTCTCTTTGCTTTTTTTTTTTTCAAGCTTCAATCCATTGTTCAATTTAAGTATGGAAATACTGCTTGTCAAAGGCTTCTTGACACATGAATTTTACAACAAAATATCAGCGTACCTACTGTTTGGATTTCTAACTCATTTACTGTACAATATACAGCTAATCCAATCTACTGCTGCAAACATGGTTTGTGCAGTTATGCTTGGCTACAGCAAAATGGTTTTCCTTAAACTAGAGGGTTTTCTGAGATTTTATTTTCCTCCCTTAGACTGAAAAAAGTAGATGAGACCTATCTTACTTGATAAAAATGATGGTGTTAAGTCCATATTGTGGAAGAGTGGGGTTTACAGAGCTGAGAAACTCTTGTTGCCTTTGAGATCAACAAGGCAGTGCCTTCTGAACCTTAAGAAAAGAATCTCAGGAAGCATGGTGCAAGAACTCAAGATGAATCATAAGGAAATATCTGCAAAACTCTTGGACAGAAATACTTTAAAGGGGAAGAAATTACTGTACTTGACTCTGCTGCATTATTGGTGAACTGAGTTTAAGTGGCAGAGAGACAAGTGTTTAGAATTTGCATTTAAAAAAGATGAAAAATGTCAAGTGAGTTTCTTTTTCCTTTTTTCATCATTTTTAATTTTAAGGGTAGTGCATACTTATAATGAGAGACTTGTTTCACTCTACAGGGAGAACCACTGTAAACTGCTTAGTGTATAACCTATCAGACTGGTTTCTTGAATACGGAAACATTTTAATTAAAAAATAAAGGGTGTGCCCCGGTGGTTTAGTAATTAAGCCCACCTCCAGCTGGTGCAGTTTGCATACATCCCAAGGACCTGAGTTCATGACCTGGGGTCGATGGGAAGAACCAAGATGAACAACTAAATAAAATAAATAAAAAATGCTTCTTCTTCCTCTCTCTTCCTGCCTGTATGTACCTTTCCTGAAAAAAAAAAAAAAAAAAAAAAAAAGATGATCCTAAACAAATGTTCTATTACCAAAGTAAAAAAAAAGCAAAATTACCAATACACTATGACAATCTATCTTTGTTCATACCATATATATTTTATCACCAGCTTTAAAAAATTACTACTATATTATGATAATCTATCTTCATGTAGCATAGGAGGTAGGCAGAATTCCAAGAGTGATCCCCAGTGACACTTAAGGCCATTGTATAAACTCCTCCCTCTTAAGTAAGGCTTGAATCTCTACATATGATTATGATACATTGTAGAAGAAAAGGGAGACTGTCTTTTAAAAAGGGATGGGGCGAGGTGGGTGCAAATGGTGGTGGAGCGCACTGCACAATGATGAGGAATACTTGATGAATTGATGGAGGACAGACTATGTTGACATGCATCTAATAAAGGGGGACCTAGATACTGGAGTTTATTTTAATGTGCAAAGTAAGTTACTACAATAAAAAAATGAACAAAAGATAGTGTTTCTCTATCCAATGAGCAGACGTCAGAGAAACTGGAAACTTGAAGGAAATTCACTGTCACCACCATGCTGAGACTGCTTCTAGAGTGGCCACATGAGGAGGCATGTGAGCAGCCTCCAGCAGTTGAGAGCAGGAAACGGAAAACCAGCAAGGGCATAGGAGCCTTAGATGTACTATCATAAAGAACTGAAATCTGCCAACAACCAGAATGAAGTTGGGTTCTTTGTGCCTGTTTACCATGAAGTTTTGACTTGTAATTTTGTATGTATAAATGCCTCTCTGTATTTAGTGGTATAAAACCATTGTGCTAACTAACTAATTGTGAATTTGAACCAGCCAGCCCATCCCAGGTGCCTCTTTGTGTTGATTCTTGTCTCAACATCTGCCTTTGGTGCTTTTCTGTATGTAAACTCATGTCTCCATCAGGTGTTCTTCCAGGTGTTTTCTTTGATTTGGGCATTCAGTACATGCAGACCCTTAGAGATTTGGGTCTCTCGTATGAAATATGGATTATCTGATTTAATATTCGTAACACCTTGTAAGGTTGTTACCATAGCTATCCCCGTTGTACAGATAAGGAACTTGTGTGTTCTTCAGGTTAAACATTTCCGTGTCAAGGTTAAGACTCAAACCCTGGCAGCCTGACTTCACAGCCCATGTTTTTCATCACTAAGCTAACCACCTCACAATGTTCCTGTACTGGTCTTCCAGGAAGACTGGCTGTAAGTTCAAATTTATGACCTGCTATATGTCACTTTAGGGCTGATGTATGACCTGTTTTTATATTATGTTGCATTTTTACAAATGCTTCTTGTTTTCCTATGCAAGGCACTTTTTTGACTCATGAAATGTAGTCATGGGTAAGTAGAACACTCAGTTTATATTTTTCATGGTTTTCATTACGAATGTGATAATATGAAGAACACGATCCTAGGGCCTAGAATGGTCTATTTATTAGTCTTTCTTTCTAACTATGCCACCAAAAAAGTTTAGAAGGTAAGAATTATGCTCCAAACATAAATCTGTTCTCTTATCAGTTTTCTCTGAATCGTTAATCCACAAATGGACACTTTCCTCAGATAGATTATAAATCTTGAAGTTAAGGTCCATGTTTTAAACATTTCTTTCATATATAGTACTGTTCTGGACATAATGACTGGAACATTTTCATTAAATTAAATCTCAACTTACTTCACATTGTATTGAAATTATACATACACACCTTCAGCCCACATGGACCTGGACTGTTGTTTTTCGAAAGTAAAAATTTCCATTTTAGCTATCTTTTTTCTTTGCTCTATAAAAACCTCTTTCCCATTTCAATTGGTCCTCTAGTTTTCTAGGGTTTGATTAATGAGTTCATGTTTAAACTGTCTATTCCATTTAGATCGATAATAACTTTAATTGTCTCCCTTTCACCCTTTGTTACTAAAATTAGACAGTCTGACTTTAAAAAAGTTTAACATCAAAGACTACAGCTTCAGCCATCTCCTTCATTATTATTGAAATAATCTCTCACTCTCTCTCTCTGCAGAAACCATAACTTTGTTCATAATTTATGATTTGGTATAAGATTAAGATACTGCTTTTTATTTTTATTTACCTTGCCTCTAGGATTGATGCTGAATATTCTTTTGTTCTTGACGATAGCAAGATCCTAGGAATAGTTCACAATAACTTGTAGGTTAATTTCTTGATCAGTGACAGTAAATTCTATGTATTCCTGCCTTTTTGAAAGTTTACATGGTTTTGTAGGAGCTGTTCTAGAGGCAGCAGCATGGGGCAGGTGTGGCCTTTCCCCAGAGTAATTGCAGTTGTCTGTGTTCCTGCTTTTACTATCTGTTACTATGTTGGTGTTATTTTAGGTTTTATGTGTTGCTTGATATGATTTTTTAGGTTATTTTTTGGCTCTTGGAAAATTCACAAAATTTTTCCCATATAAATTAATTGTAATTGTATCTTTGCTTTATGCCATTTAACTTATTAAAGTTTTCATAGGCAACACTCTTTTTGGATAGAGGAGAAATCTGTATTTGGAATTTTTTTTTATATGTGTTTAAAAAACACATTAACTTTTTATATAGATCTTATTTTAAAGTGTTCTTTTATAGGAGAGGTAACAGCCCCTTTAGAGAACTCTCTCATATAGATGGTTATTTTCGATTGTCCAAATCAGATATTGTTGATATCTTACAGAATTTAACTGAATGATAAAATCTAAGACATAATTTGATTCAAATTCATCCTTTAATAGGTGAAATTGGGGCCTAGAAAGAGCAAGTAACAGAATGCAGGTGGACTAGCTACTTGAGCAGTGGAAATTGGGTAAGGAAACTGAAAACAATTTCAGTGACTCAAGGAAGGGGTTATTGGGTTAAACATAGGAATTTATATTACACTGTAATGAATTTTAAAATTTTAATTTCTTTTAATTACAAAGTAGAAAAACTAAGCAGAAGAACCACCTTTTAAATTATCCTAAAAGTTAAGTTTAACACTCTTTTTCTGTGACAGAGAAAAACAAGAAAAGTCATAGAAAAAGTCACAAAGATTTGTAATCAAAGTGTATTGAGATCTTGGTGCCTTTTGATGTGGCTTTGGAAAAGACATGAGTCTCAGAAAATGACCCAGAATTAAGAGCTTTTTTCTTTATTTACATATAAAATCAGGTAGTTCACTACAGCTAAGAATTAATGTATAGGCACTAAATTGCATTTAGCTACTTTATCTATATTTTGAGTATCATCTATAGCATTTAAATTATTCTTTAACATTGTTATATGAATACTTAGTTATTTTTATTTTTAAAAAGAGAAGATATGATAATATTTTTCTTTATTTAATAATTGAAAATTTGACTTTCATGCATAAAAGTTCTGCTTGTCATCTAGATTGGGTTTCTGCTAATTGCAAACAGAATATTTGGGGAAAACAAGAAATGCTAGCTTTCTAAACCTGAACTTGTGAAGGGATGACAACAAATGTTTTGCCACAGTAAAGTTCATATTCCATTCTCAACACTTCTTTTTAAATTGATTTTATTGAGGGAAATATTGCGTTATAATATTAAAAAGGATTGGGGTACATATCATAGTAAATCTACATCTGCATATAATATAGTAAGTTCACCATTATTTTATTTTTTCTTCATTATACTATTAATAACCTTTAGCCTGTTTGTGCCAACCCCTTTTCCTAATTCTTCCTGCACTGATTTTTTTTGCTAAAAGTGTATTGTTGTTTGATTTAGTTTACTTTTACTTTTTAAGTCTATTTTTGATTAATTTAGTTCCTTTGCTTGATATCTTTATACACCACATATGAATGATGTCATACAATATCTCTCAACACTTTTGATTCATGCACTGGTATTTTTCTAAAACGTATATATTTTTACAGATATTTATTTATTTATGATGCTTATTGTCTACAACAATTTGAATATTTCATATTGTGGGTGCTTTCCTGCATTAACAGTTTTGTAACCCTTCTGCCTAAAGGGATATTCATTTATTTCCACCCAATTTTTAATGTTAGTCTTCTATGTTTGTTTCTTATCCTTTCCTGTTAATCTCTTAATGTCTCAATTTTAAAAACAATTTTGGTGGGGATATTATAAAAGCCTTTTGGAAATTTAATATCAGGTGAACTTTTATGAGCATTCCTTCCCCACAAAATATATTAGCATTTTGTTTATAGAAACTTTGAGTCATTTACAAGGTGACTTAGCCTCTACTTGAAATTTCTGTATAATGCATTGGTTTGGTCTTAATTGTTAATGTTGTCTGGAAGATTTGAATTTAAGAGTTAAAGAGGAATAGTAGAGTTTAGTGGTGGCCTATAGGTTAAATTTCATTCTTACAGTATTTAAAAAATTTTAATTAATTTTAATATAAACATTTATATTTCTAAGATTTTTTTTAAGAGAGGAAGAAAAAGAGAGAAGGAAAAAACTTATTTATTTATTGATTTATTTTGGTTTCCACTCCCCACCCTGCCCCAGGTTTGAACCAGGAGTCTTCAACCTTTACAAGGTCTACATCTCAGCTGTCTTCAGTCCCCTGAGCCACAAGGGTGCACCCTAGTTTTAACTTCTCTTGAGTAATTGGAAGAACTGAAAACAATTGATTTGCATCCCACATCTCTATCAGTAGTTCATTAGAACTTTTTAAGATGGGCACTTGTTATAGTTTGTTTCAGTTCTCATTTTGTCCTTTCACTTCAGCCTTCTGTAATACTTGTCTGACCCAGGTAGAAGCAAATATTAATGACGTAAATCCAGATTAAGTTCTGAAATTTCCCACCTCCCTATGTGTGTGTATCTTTGGATGTCAGTTTTAATTCTCCTAGTCCCTGGTATTCAATGAAATAAGCATAGAAAGAGAATCAGTAACTGAAAAAGGCAAGTAGAGTCCAGAGTTTTTGAATCTCCAGGTAAGAACAGTTAGTAGCTTTCCTTTGAAGAGGAGACAGGATAGTATTACAAAAAATGTCTTTACTTACTTCATTGTACTTATGCTTGTGATGAGAAAAATCATATTAAACCCATTGTAAGGTGTTTAAGCATATTTGGTCCTCAAATATTTCTTTCTTTTATACACATATTTTTCTATAATATATTTAAAATACTAAACTTTTTAGAAAAGAGATGCCAATCAACTAAAAGTCCTATTTTTCCTTTGTAAAAACAAATTTAATAGAGCAAAAAGCCCTTATCCATGTACTCTGGCTATGATAGATCTTGCAAAGGTATGCAAGTTTCCCTCCCACCATAAACACCAAAAATGTGGACAAAATAAATCAGTCTTTTTAGATACTGGACAAATTGGGACAATAGGCAGTCCAGGACTGTGACCCATGAAATAATAGAAAAATATGAATCTTATGAATGCCCAATCCCATAGGCAATTATCAAATAGTGGCACAGTAAGGTGGAGTCAAAGCACAGTACATTACGCTTACTGATTTGAAGAGATAGAGACTGGAGGGCTGAAATTTTTACACAGAGTACCAGAGAGGAAAAAATGTGTGTGTGTGTGTGTGTGTGTGTGTGTGTGTGTGTGTGTGAGAGAGAGAGAGAGAGAGAGAGAGAGAGAGAGAGAGAGAGAGAGAGAGAGAGAGAGAGAGAGAGAATATCCATGAATCTGCACAGGTTTTTAAATGAATACGTATCTGTGGATTTGTTCACCAAACCAGGAAAAGACCATGTGTCATAAGAGTGCTATAAGGTGAATAATCAAAGAGTTTACATAGGGGAGAAAGATAACAAATCCATCTAATCAGATTAGAGAAACTTCATTAAACACTTGGGAGCAATCAGTAGAGTCATGTCTCAACAACAGGGCCAAATTTGTCTGATTGTAAAGTTCCGGCTGAACCTGCTCCTAGTAAAGTTAAATTTAAAAAATTTAATCTGTAATTTATCCAATTATAACAATTATCCATCATTCAGCAGCATAGCATCCACAATGCATAGTATCAAAATTACCAATAGGTGAAAAATTCATGTGTGATTCACAACTATAACTGGAAAGTCAGTAAATAAGAGCAGAGCCAGAAGTGACAGAGATAATAGAATTAGTAAACAGAGACTTTAAAATAGTTATTGTAAATATTTTCAAGAATTTAATAGGAACATGAACATAATGAGGAAAGAAATGGAAGGTATAAAAAGAACAAAATGGAACATTTGTACATTAAAACATATATCTAAAATGAAAAATTGACTGGGTAGGTTTAGTAGGAGCTTTGATATTACAAATGAAAAATTAGTCATTTTAAAGATGTAGAAAGAGAAACTATTCTAGCTGAAAGAGAGAGAGAGAAAAAAGCACTAGTAAACTTCCCTTCCCTCATCAGAGTTTCAGTGAGTTGTGGGGCAATATTAAGCAATCTAACGTGTATAATTGGAGCCCAAGAAGAAAAGAATGGTAAAAGAAAAATTTGGAGAAATAATACATTTTTCTATTTTGATAAAATATGTATATCCTCAGATATAAGATAGTCAGCAAATGGTAAGCAAAATAAACATGAAGAAAACTATATCAAGATATAGCATAATTAAAATTCTGAAAACCAGTATCAAAAAAGTAATTAAAATATTTATTATGATAACTTTGATTTGCACAGTAATATAAGCCCATATGTGCAGGTTCAACATTCATTTTCTATATGATGACATACCACACTCATCACCAAAATTATCAAAATTCTTCCATGACTGTGCATTACCATTTGCTCCCATTCTCCCACTCCCTTCCCCACTGGTAACCTCTGTTCTGCTGTCAATTTCCAGGGGTTGATTTTTGTCTTGTCTTTTTATTTGTTTTGTTTCTTTATATTCCACATATGAGTGAGGCCATCCAGTAATTGTTTTTCTCTTTCTGACTTATTTCATTTAGTATAATCCCCTATAGTTCCATACATGTTGTGGAAAATGACAGAATTTCATATCTTTTTAGGGATGTGTAGTATTCCATTACATGTATCTATATATCTCACATTGGATGTCTATATTTGTATCAATATATCTCACATTTTCTTTGTCCAATCATCTGACAATGAGCACTTAGGTATTTTCCAATTCTTGCTGTTGTAAATAATGCTGCAGTTAATGTCAGGGTATATGTATCTTCACGAATTAGCGGATTTTTTTTTGAAATTCCCATAAGTGGGATGATGGGATTATATGGGATTTTTATTCTCATTTTTTTTGTTCAGTACTCATACTGTTTTCATAATTATTGCCTCAACTTGCATCCCCACAGTGTAAAAAGTTTACCTATTTTCTGCATATTGCCAGTATTTGTTCTTTCCAGTCTTTTGAGTAATAGCCACTCTTACAGAAGTAAGGTGATATTTCATTGTTGTTTTGATTTGCATTTCCATAATGACAAAAAAGTTAGCACATATCTTCATGTGCCTGTTGGCCATATGTATGTCTTCTTTAGGAGAATGTGTATTCAATTCATCTGCCTATTTTTTTTAAAAGCATTTCATTTATTTTTATTTTAGTTATCCATCTTGGTTGTCTCCCCAAGCTTCAGGATGTGAACCTGGATCTTTGGGATGTATGTAGACTGTGCTCAGCCAGAAGTGAAGGGCCTAACCAGGGTGTGTCATTCTGTCTATTTTTTGATGAGGTTGTTTACTTTTATGCTGTTGAATTTTATGCATTCTTTATATATTTTGGATATTAAATCCTCGTCAGGTGTATGATATGCACATATCTTCTCCCAATCAATAGGACGCTTTTTCTTTTGATCAGAGTTTCTTTTGTTGTGCAGATAATTTTTTGTTTGATGTGGTTCCATTTGTTTATTCTTGTTTTGGTTTCCCTTGCTGATGGAGTTGAATCTCCAAAGACCTCTTTAAGGTTGAGGTCATAGAATGTATTGCCTATGTTTTTTTCTTAGTATTTTTTTATATTAACTTAAATTTTTTCTTATTGCAGTAACTTTGATTTTACACATAAACACAATAAACTCCTATGTGTAGGTTCCCCATACATGCAGTTTCCCTATTCCTAAGATTTATGTCAGCATACTCTGCCTTCCACCTAATCACAAAGTGTTCTTCACCTTTGTCCAGTGGCATCTGCCATCACTTACCCCCCCCATCCTAGTCCTGTTCCCTATTGGTAACCTCAGTTCTATTGCAAGTGTTCAAGTGTTGGTTTTGTTTCATCTGTTTCTTTCTTTCTTTCTCTTTTTTTAGAGGTAAGGTACAGGCAGGAATGACGGTGAGTAGGCAGGTTGGCAGGAAAATAGAGAGAGGAAGAAGCATCTTTATTCTGATTTAGTTGTTCACCCTGATTGCCCTCCCTGCACGGATCCTGGAATTGAACCCAGGGGTTTGTTGCTTGCTCATTCTGAGGCAATTGACTCAACCACAGCTCTGTCAGGGTGTGCCAAGTTTTTTCTTATAATCACATTTTGCCTGTGAGTGAGGTATCTATCTTTCTTCTTTTCGACTTATTTCACTTAACATAATCTTCTCTAGATCCATTCATTTTGTTGAAATTGACAAGATTTCATCTCTTCTAAGGGTTGTGTAGTATTCCATTATGTATAACTGCCACATCTTGTTTATACATTCATTTGACTTTGGGCACTTAGTTTCCATTTCTTAGCTATTGTGAATAGGTTTGCAATAAACATGGGGGTGCGTAAATATCTGTGAATGAGTATTTTTGTATCTTTTGGGTTAACACCCAGAAACGGAATGGCAGGATCATATGGAATTTCCATATTCATCTTTTTGAGGAGTATCCATACTGTTTTCCATGAGGGTTGTACCAATTTGCAGTCCCACCAACAGTGTAAAGTGTTCCCTTTTCTCCACATCCTCACCAACATTTGTTGTTTCCAGACTTTTGAATAATAGCCAGTCTCTCAGGTGTAAGGTGATAACTCATTGTTTTTCTTCTAACTATTTTATGGTTTCCAGTTTTACATCTAAGTTTTGAATCCACAATTAATTAATATTGTGCATGGTTTTAGAGAGTGATCTAGATTCATTCATTTGCTTGTGACTGTTCAGTTTTCCTCACACCATTTGTGGAAAAGATTTTCCTTTCTCTCTTTGTTGTAAATTAATTGATTATACATGTGTATTTCCGGTGATTCAGTTCTATTCCATTAATCTGTGTCTTTGTTTTTATTCTGGTACCAAACTGTTTTGGTCGTTATTGCTCAAAAATCAAATTTTAAGAGCAACAGAAAAAGGTCACATTAAGTTTATTGAGACAAAGATAGTAAGACTACTGATAACACTTTGATCAAGTGGTATTAATCCTACTTATGCAAAGTTATTCACTGAAAATCAATGAATGTTGTTCATATTAACAGATTAAAAAAGAAAACCTTCATTATCATATCAATATAAGCATAAAAGCATTTGACAAAAATCTAACATCCATTCATGTTAAGAACTCTCCGTAAATTAGAAGCAAACAAAAACTTGATAAAGGAGATATAAAAAAATCTAAAGCTAATATAATATTTAACAATAAGAAATTAAGTTTCCCCAATAACATCTGGTACAAAGAAAAGATGTTCTCTGTTACTACACATTCTCAATATTGTATTGCAATTTCTAACTAATGCAACTGGACCAGCAAAGGAAATAAAAGATTCACAGACTGGAAAGGAAGAAATAAAACTGTAGATAACATGATCATCAATGTAGTAAGTCTGAAATAACTGATAAAAAAGTGAACTAAAATAGATGATTACAACAAGATTGCAGGATACAAGGTTAATAAACAAAACTCAACTGGCTTCTCAAACACTAGTAATGAAATTAAAAGTATCATGCAATTTACATTAGTATCCAAAAGAATGAAATGCTTAGGTATAAAATAACAGTATATGTATAAGATCTATACGAGGAAAAGTGCAATATGTGATGAACAAAATCAAAGAGCCAAATAAATATATATGTTTATGGATTTTTGACATTCAATATTGTCAAGACATTTGGTACTACATTAAACTAACATTTTTCTGTACAGTTAAAGAAGCCACCAATAAACACAAAGACAATCCACTAAATGGGAGAAGACATTTATATAACATATATCAGACAAGAGCTTAGTCTCCAAAATATATAAAGAGGTCATACACCTTAACAACAAAAGAGCAATGACCCATTCAAAAAAATGGACAGGAAAACTAAATAAATACCTATCTAAAAAAGACACACGAATGACATACAGAGACATGAAAAAATGTTTTACATCACTCATCATCAGAGAAATGCAAATCAGATATCACCTCATACCAATGAGAATAGAGATTTTCAAAAAGACTAGAAACAAGTGTAGGAGAGGTTGTGGAGAAAAAAGAATCTTCCTTTTACTACTGGTGAGAATGTAAATTAGTGCAACCTCTTTGGAAAACAGTATGGCGATTCTATGAAAAATAGTTGGCTCTTCCATTTAACCTAGCAATGTCACTTCTTGGTTTCAGTGGAAAGAAAATTTCTAATCAGAAAAAATATCTGCACCACTGTGTTCATAGCAGCACATAGCTAAGATATGGAAACTACCTAAATATCCATCAACAGATGACTGAATAAAGAAGCTGTGATCTATATTACTCATTGGAATTCTATGCAGTCCACACCAAAATTATGCCTTTGCAGCAATCTGGACTCAATTTTGAGGGAATTATGTTAAGAAAAATAAGTCAGAAAGAAAGAGAAGTACAGGTTGGTTTCACTTATATGTGGAATATAAAGAGATAAAACAAATTAACAGATAAGCCCCAACAAAATTCTTAAAATACAAGACTGTGGTACCAGGAGGATGGGTGAGGGAAGGGAAGGAAGGAGAAAACAAGATGGTGGTAAAGAGCTCTAGAACTCTGATGGTGGGTGTGGTATGATATACTCACAGCTGAAATGCAATTTCAGTGTTCTAAAATGAATATGTCAATGTAAACAAAAGAAATAATAAAATTATTATAAAAAGAAAAATGCTAATCATCATCTGAGCCTTCAGAGAGTCAGCCAAGATCTTGCTCAGGAAAGGTCTTGCCTCAGTGTTGTTGACTGCTGTTTATCATTGTGTGGTCTCTAAAGCTTTTACATTTTTTAAAAAAACTAAAATACTTTTCATTTTAATTAGTTTATTGAAGGAACATTGCATAATTACATATACATTTAAGATGTGCATCATTGTAAATCAAGATCTGTATATAATAAAGTTTACCACCACTACTTCAGCTCTTCCTTCACTACACATTGAACCCTTCTAAACAATTTGCCCACTTCCTTCCCCCTCTTTCTTTATCTTTTTTACTTTAGTTATAATATGTATTATATATTGTATTATAATTCTACAATTTTAATTAGAATCACATATAGTATAAATACATTAAGAGGAAAATATTTCTCAATGTAAAATTACATTGAGATTTTTTGTATTAGTGCTTAGTGTCAGTGAATTTTTTCAGACATTATTTATCCATGTATGTTTTCTACTCTATTATTTCTTTTCTCTCTGAGACTTCAAATATATATACACTAGACATTTTGTTATTTTACCACAGATTACTGAAACTGCTAAATCTTTAAAAATCTTTCTTCTCTTTGTTATTCAAGTTGAATGAATTCTAGTTATCTATCTTTAAGTACATTTTTTTTTATCTATCATCTCCAATCTGCTATTAATAAGCATAATACATTTCTTATTATTTCAGATATTGTATTTTTAATATAGAATTCCACACGTCTTTTAAAAATGTTTCTATTTCTCAATTGAAATATTCTCTTTTAATTCATTGTGAGCATATTTTCCTTTATATCTTGGAGCACAGTTATATAATGCTTTAAAATCTCTGCTATTTCTAACTTTTGGGATATCTTATATTTGATCTCCTTTGATTATTTTTATCTTGAAAATGCATCATATTTTCGTGATTTTTTTAGCATGTTGAGTAATTTTGGATTGTATCTTAAACATTGTAAAAGATATGTTGTTAAAATTCTGCTTTTTTTGTTGTTGTTATATTCTGGAGACTACTTTCAGTTTACTTGGCTGAACTCAAACTTCAGCTTCCATTTCCCCTGTGGGAAGCAGCAGCTTAAACTTCTGTTTAATTCTTTTAGTCTTAGCTGGGCTGCTTGGTATCTCCCTTTACGTGTATGGTTCAGGTGTTAGCCAGAGGTTTAACTAAGTTTACACTAAAATTTGGGATTTGATTTTCCTACTCATTCTCTCTCATGTCTCTGAGATTTTGTCCATCATTTTCCATCAGTTATGTTTTTTGTGATCCTCATATTATCTTCTTAGGCCAGAATGACTGGGGTTTTCCACCAGAGTTTTAGTAATTTTTCAAGTGTAGATTGGGCTTGTTCTCAGGCTAACAACAATAAAAAATTGGAACCATACAGAGCCATTCTTTTTTTCTAATTTATTTCCTTCTTATTTCTGCCTGTTTTTGTTCACTCTTCATTGCCTTCACATAATTTAAAAAATATTTTATCCATAATTTATAGGTTTTATTATAAAGACTTGTTCTGATGATAACTCCTCATCCATATTGACAGTAGAAATCATCGGTAACTATTTGTCTAAAGAAAAAATAGTAATCCTATATTATGAAATTCATAACATCAGTTAAAATCTTATCTATATAATAAAAGACAGGATGGGAAACTTGTAAGATTCTTTTATTACATGTGAAGAATAAGATTATTGAAGGGAAATCATAAATTAAAAGATACATACTTTAAATCATAAAGCAACAAATGGAATTATAAAAAAGGAGTATAACTAATAAGTTAGAAGTAATAAAGATAAAATGAAATCTTAAAAAATATCCATCTCATCCAAAATAAAACAAGAAAATAATGAATAAGGAAGAATGAATAAAGAATGAATAGAATAAAAATGGCAAGCACTTTGATTTCAATGCAACCATACATACTGATGATCGACTTAAGTGTAAATGGTTTACATGATTCTTTTTAAAGGCAGAGAATATTAAGGTGGAAAAATCAACACCAAATTATATTTTATCTGCATGAAACACAGTTGACTACATGTAAATACACAGGTAGGAAACAAAAAGAATATAATGCAAGCATTAACCATAAGAAAGTTTAGATGACTATGTTAATGTCAGGTTAAAAAGACATCAGGACAAGAAATATTTTTGCCTAAGATGAAGGATATTTCATGTTAAAAGGGTAAGTTTATTAAAAAGACATAACAAATATGCATCCAACTGCAAACGAAGAGAAAAAAGAGGCCATCCGTCATTATAGTTGATAGAAGAAACAGGAAATCAGTAAAGATAAATAGGACTTGAATAATACAATTAACTAATGATACTATAAACCAACATAACTGATATTTATTGAACATTATACCCATTTATGGAATAGGAAAAAATTAATTCCATTTAGTAGCAAAAAGCAGATCAGTGCTTGCTTAGGTCTGAACTAACTGGGTAGACTAATTGCCAAGGGTCAATGAGGGAATTTTTTGGAGTCATGGAAAAGTTATATATCTAGAGTATGGTGATTGTTAAGTGAGTATATATATATATATATATATATATATGTTTGTCAAAACTCACTAAACTGTGTACTTTAATATGTACATTTTTGAAATTATGGCTCTATAAGGCTGATTTGAAACTTTTATAGAGTCTCTGAAATATAAAACAAAATAGAATACAGTAGGAATTAAAAGAAATAGAGACAAAAGAGATCCTATTTGCTTGACTGATGTGAATCTTCATTCAAGACAGGGAAGATGGTAATAATTGCTGGGTTAACAGTATGAGCAAAGGCCTGGAGTCAAGAAAGTGCAGGGTGCATTTTGTCATTTCTAGAATATATTAAGAGGGAAAGTGAGAGATCACAGGAGTTAGATAGCTATCTGAGAGGGTTTTTATAAAGACAAGTGCTGACATTTGTAGATACAAGAAAGACACTCAGAGAAGAGACGTTTCAAGTGTAAGGAAGTGAGGAAGTGAGAGTGACTGATGGTTAGACTGAGGAGATGGAAATGGAAACATGTCAGGGTTCACCTCCACCACATCCTCAGTTCAGGAGGGAAGAGAGAAAGAAATAAAAGGAAGAAAAAGCAGGGAAGCTGAAGAGTTTATATGAAAAGGTCTCCTCTTTCCATGTAAGTTAAAGTCATTTGCTACAGTTGTAGAAGCAAGAATGGGTCAAGATTGTGATCGTAGACACGGTTCAGAGTAACTCTGTTAAGAGTTAATAAAAGATGAGTTAAAAAGGTATATCTCCAATTTGTTTCTCAATATGAAAGAGTTGCAGTTACATTTTAAGTGGTTCCTTTGGCAAAATCTTGAGAAATGATGCATATGTAATACTCATTTGGAGAGCCACAGTATATAGTGGACTCCATCAATTTATGCAGAAAGGAATTTGTTCAACTATATTTGAGCCAGAATTTTCCAAATTTATCTAACATATATTTCTCACCCGCATCAATTTTTTTTTAACATATTCTGAGAGGGTCTTACAGAAGCCATTTTGCAAAACCTGCATATAAACATTAATGAAGTGTTTAGAGGGTCCATCCAAGATACACAAGGTGGATGATGATAGATCATCAGTGCTATTTCCTTTGAAACCCTAGAAATACTCTGTCATTAGGGAGTCAGAGAGGTAGACTAGAGTTAGCAATTCCCAAGGTGGCAGTGGTCAACTGTAAAATGAGAGTATCACTAGTTCTTAGTGTTCATAGGTTCGAAATTGGATGGGGAAAGAAAAGAAACTGGCTAATAATGGAAACTAGGAAAACGGGGGGGCTGATATCCTTTGTGAAGATGGAGAAAGGAGGGACTGGAAAAGGTAAAGAGGGAATTTTGAGAGTTTAAGTTAATATTATAATGGTATTCTGAGCCTCATTCTTCAGATACATCTGGGATTTGTAAAAATGTACAAGTTGTTTATTTAGAATACATAATCAAAAATTATTTCCATTGTCATTTTTGAAGACATGGCAAGAAGTTTTCTGCAGAAGCACTAGATCAGGTTGTTTTAATGTGAGTTCATTTTTGCTGTATCTTTAGCCAAGACCAATGACATTGAATTTGAGAAGGCTGACAGCCAAACTTAAATTATTTTGCAATGTAGGGTCTGTGTATCTATAGACTGAGGACAATTGCTCATTACTCATACTGATTTATATCAGGCAGTTCAGTGAACATACAATTAATAGTTGACTTCATTGGCAGCCAGCTGTTAGTGCCATAATTTACTATGAGAATGGTTTGGTCCAGGGATGAACAAGAATTATACTGGGAACTGTATTTTTTAGCATTTTAAAGGTCAAACTCAACACTTATTAATTTAGTCAGAGGTTTAGGTTGATTAAAAAAAAGATTTTTGCTGATGCAGAGTCTCACATGCTAATGTGAGGCCAACCTTAGGAAAAGTCTCTTTTATTCTTTGATTTAAAGTTGCCTTTGATTTTAATGACTAATGAAAGCCAGATTTGTACTGGGTGCACAATACCTTAATATACTCTTGGAAAAGATTTCAGTTTCTGAGAGTCAAGTGAAGATAGCGTTCATTTGGCAACAATAAATTTTTTTTTGCTTCTGGAAGCAACATTTAAAATTACATCAAAGAGATGATCATAGCACAGGTGTGACTTAAGTTAAAAAATCATACTTTTGTTATCACTTTAGTCTTAAAAGATACATTTTTTTCCTATGTGCCAAGTCATCATGCCAAGTGATCTGGCACCATGATCCCTTTCAATACATAAAACAGTTCTGTTCAGTATTTTTATTGTCACTTCTGTTTTAGAAGGAAAGAAATTGAAACTTCTTGATGCATAGTCTTGTGTCTGTGGAAGTACAGACTAGGGTAATTGCTCAGTGTGATTTCTACCTTTAGGGCTCTAAGATCTAAGCAGAGATAGGAGAATAAAAGCTCTGGAGGCAGATGTACTGGGTTTAAACCCCAGAAATCATAGTGAGACATTTATAACTTCATAGTACATTTCTTTGCCTGTGGACATTTTGTAATGGATTATGCTCTTGCTTTTGATACAGTCCAGTTCATTTTCCATATAAAGAAATGGAGGTTACTTTGGTTGTACTGGCACTTAAAAAAAAAAAGAACACTTGGGACTGCCTCTTTACTTTGGTCTTGGTTATGTGACTTGCGTTTGGTCCATGAGATGTTAGCAGATATGATGCAACAGAGGCTTGAACTGTCTCAATGCATCTTGTGTTCATCTTGAGGTCAAGGTGCCCTTAGAGCAGTTGCCTTTTTCTAGAGGTCCACAGTCTTCTCCATAAAGAAGCTACTTCTACAGAGGCTTTGTTTTATTATGTCTCCCTGAATCTTCCAAAAGACTTTTAAGAAAGATAACTGGCATTTCTAAGATGTGAAATTTAATTCTTCAAGTTGCATGATTTTTTTTTTTTGCCAAATTGGAATAAATATGTTTTCCTTCCTGAAACATAAATATTTTAATTTTAAAGAAAGATGCCTATAATACCTATTAAAAATAATCTTTTGATTTCATCCATTCACTCAACAAATATTCATTGTGCATTTTATTATATGCCAAGCACTGTGCTAGGATGTAGTAATGAGCAGACAAGTAAGTTAGTGATTACAGGTGAAGAGTGCTAGGAAAGAAGCTCATGCACAGAGCAGAAACCATAGGTGATGCACCCAATTCTAGTGAGAGAGGGGACGAGGAAAGAGGGGGAGTAGCAGGAGTTGAATATGACTGGAAAGGAGGGAACATCCCAGATCAATAAAGTTAGATTCCACTTCAGAACCTGGATACTTGCTGGCAGCTCTGCTTGGAATGTTCCTTTTCCAGACCTTCACTTTGCCAGCCTAGTTGCCTTCTTATCATACAGGTCTTTGCTCAAATATCGCCTTCATAGGGAGGATTACCCCCAACATTCTCTCCATTTTCTGACCTATTAAGAGATTCATCTGTAATGCATGTATGCATGCATTTACTCCTTTTTTTGTTTTTCAGTATCCTAGTAGAATATAAGTACTATGATTTCTCTTGTTTTCTACTCTGTTCTTTACATTTAGAATAGTATTTAGCACATGGTAGCTGCCTGATAAATATTTGTGAAAGGGATCAATGAATGAACCAGTGAAGTTGCTTGTATATTGTGCACAGGAATTTGCATGTATCTTGAGGGCAATAAAGATTCATTTGGGAACTTTAAACAGGGGGGTGATACTTTAAGTTCTGTATTTTTCTGGCCGCTACATGGTAAGTGAGATGAAAACCACACAAGATTGGAAAATGGAGGCTGGCTACCCAAAGAGAAGATAATGATGACCTGAATACAGATAGTGGCAGTGGGCTTAAGAGAAATTGATGCCTCTCAGAACTGTTTGAAATAGAGTCAGTGTCACAATGATTTAGTGACTGACAGTTATGGAATGTAAAGAGGGTGTCATTGTCCCTGGTAATGTTTAACAAAGAACTCTCCAGAAAACAAAAAGCTTTGATTTCTACCATTTGCCAATTTCCACAGTGCAAATTATCCTACTATGACCAATTTAAGCTACATTGCAGAAGAAGGAATCGGAGAGAGATGTACTCAACAGCCTTTTCCAAGCTGGTGGGAGCTGGCTCCAGCTCACCACTGGAATGAAGGAGCCGATATTGTACCTAGGTTTCTGGTTTGAACAAATGAGTGAGTGGTAGTGCCATTCTTGGAAAGGGTGACACTATTTTGACAAGCAATTTTGACAGGGAGGATGATAATTTACATTTAGGGAATGCTGGGTGTAAGTGACAATGCTTCATGCAAATAGAATAAATAGGCTTGAACTTGGGAAGAAGTTCCAAAAACAGAATTTGGAGTCCTCGTGAATTAGATATTATTTGAAATCATGAAGGTGGGTGAGTCTTCCTGGACAACAAGAAAGAAGTATAAAGAAAAGGGGAAGAAAAGGGGAGGGGATTTCATTGCTCCAAAGAGCTACCAACTGGATACATTTTGTGCTTCTATTGCTTTTCTCCATTTTAGACTCTGAAGAGTATGTAAAAAGAAATACATTGATGGTCTGCAGGCCCAGTCACCCAGCTATAGTTGTTGATTTTGGTTTTAGAGAAAGTACTATTTAATGTGAAAACACCTGCAATGGTATTCTGTCTCTTGTTTTCAGACTGAAGGTGGGAAGGCCTTGTAAAAAAAGATCAGAGTTTTAAAACGTTTACTGCATGGTAGAAGAGGCAAGCTGTTTTTGAGTAGGTGGAAAAATCACACCAGAAAATAGAATGATCCAAACTACAGTGTTATAAATTGCTTTAACTAAGAGCATAATAACAACTTATCTCTGTAACAATAGAATGGGGCCAAAACAAATTCCACCATTCCTTTGCCTTCTCTTCTAAGAAGAACTAGAGAAAGGAGGTGAGTTTATGAAGAAGGAAAATTATGTTTTTACTCATTCAGAAATAGCTATGCTACCAGGCAAAAATAAGGTATTATAATCTCCATCAATCCAAATTCCAAATCTCTTTGCTCTTTCCACTTTAACTTCCCATTACATTGTACCTCAGGCATGTTTTGATTCCAGGCTAAGGAGAAATTGAATTGGGAAATCATTTGGTTTGAGTTTAGTGAAGCATCTATTGATGTTCAGAGTAATTTCCATGTATAAATTATTCCTAGTGGTCTCAGGATAGGAAAGGCTTCCAGGAGTAGTCCTCTAATTAGTTGCCCAGGCAGTTTTTGTGGTAGGAAGGTGCAAAGCCAGCCATCATATCTCAGCATGAACACATTTGACAGTCCCTGCCTATGGAAATCCATGGGTAGTGGAGGACAAAGAAGGATGAAAATGTACGAAGTCAGAAGCTAGTCTATGGAAAATTCTTTCAATCATTAGTCATATTCCCATTCCATGTGGGGAATTTGGTTCACATCAAAGTGCAAGTTCTCTCTTGTCAGTAATATATCCAGTAATAGAGTGTTTACAATGATAAACCTACCATGAGATAAATTGTTCCTTTTTGATGGGAATTGTGAAAAATATTGCTTCTTGGAATTTCTGTGTTATGCAGACAAACTGAGCAGAATTACCGACAGCAGGTACTTCTGTGTTTGAAGTAGCATGTTTTATGCATCCCATTGATTGGAGCATGTCTTAGCATATGTCACGCATCTTGTTCTGACAAAGTCTGTTGGTTCCAGATTAAATGGCACACAAAACTGCCACCAGTAAAATAGCTTATTACTTTCTAAATATTGTCTCAATAAAAAAATGTCATTTTAAAAAATGGTATCCCAACATATTTTATTAATGTAATTCCAAGATATTTTATACTTTGGGTTACTATGTATGTTGTCATTTTTCCCATTACATTTCCCATCTGTTTACTGTTAGTATATAGGCACTACTTTTTTTTTATATTTAGGTACTTCGTGGAACTCTCATACTGATGTGTCATTTCGGTTGATTTTCTTAGGTTTTGTAATTGTTCACACTGCTGTTATTTGTGAAGAGCAATGCATTTTTTCCTTTCTCTCCCACTTTCAAATAGTTATGGCATTTATCTTCTACAAAAAGCCTCAACTATTTGGGTGACAAGAGATAGAATTTTTATGGCTAAATGAAATTGGTAATTAAAATATAAAACTTATTGTAGCCTAATATTTATAGGTTTCCTACCAAAATCTTTTGTAAAAAACAAGCAATTCATTATTTTGTCTGTGTTTCAGCTCAATTCCTTTTCTCAGTCTAGGGTAATATTTTTTATTGAGAGTTTTAGAAAGTAGAGAGGCAGTTATGATCAAATCTATTTGGCGACAAACCGGATTAGCACTGTATTGACACATATTTTTTGTCGTATTGAAGATATTCAAGAGTGTGTCGTTTTTCCTCACTAGACTGCAAGGTTTTTGAAGACTGGGTTTATACATGTTAACCTTATATTTCTTGCTATGTCTAATAAAGTGTTTGGAACAAATAATGGATTCACTGAATGGACTTTATTTCTTCTAGCTATAGCTTTCACCATTTTTTCACTCCCATGTCTCTTTACATCTTGCATATATCTTAGAGGTTTTGTTTTTTTAATCTTTCAGGGATAAGAATGATTTTTAGTAATCAGGATTTTTTCTTTATTCTTAAAAAGTCCACTCTGGTACATACTATAACTTTCATTCACACCCAGTCTAAGTTTTCCCATTGCGTGTAGTTCAGGTCTGACTCTATGACTTTACTTCACTCATCCACCTGGTGCTCACATGCCTCTGTCTCTAATCTCTGTGCTAGAGCTTCTAGAACAACTAGAGCTGTTGGATGGAGGAGAGGAAAAGGAGAAAAGCTGCAGAGGTGTGGGTAAGAGTCTGGTGGTATAATTTGGTCATGGTTCCTGGAATGCCAGGTGACTGCATGCTGGGGGGCATGCCAGGGGACATTTATGGGTCCTTTGGAACCTCTTGGCGAGGATCTTCCCATTTCTCTGATGAGAACCATATGTTTTCAGGCACATTTCTTTGTGACCTTCCATTCACTTTTGCTCCGAAGTTCAACTCCTGCAGCAGCCTCTTCTGAAATTTCTGACTCCAAGAGGCCAGGATTGAGCCCAGTTTCCTTTGAAGGCATCCATTTGGCTCATAAGCTCTTTTTTTTTTTTTTTGCCATGGTAATGCAGTTTGTCCAATTGTTGCATTCCTTTATTTCCTTGCCATAGTTGGCATGTATAAATAACTTCCTCTCTTCCAAATTTACCAAGAAAGAAGCAGATACCAGTCTCTAAATTAGTAAATCTCCAAACTCTAGGAAATGTACTGGTTTCTCCTTAGAACAGTCACTGACCTTTCTATTATCCTGCGTCAGCACTGGCGTTAAAGGTTTTGCAGCCTGATATCTCCCTGGGGACTGAGAGTAGGTGGTTCTAGTGATAGGGACTGATAGCCTGATAGCGCTGGGTGATAGTGTGTTTAGCAAGACTGACTTTGATGTGATTCTTTCTTCTATGTAGATTGTTAGGGTACTTATTGCCTATTGTTTTCATTTTTGGGATTTCAGTTAAAATTTCATGATAACAGAGATGTTGTCTGTTCTCCGACATACAAGTATTCACCAATTGTTTTTGTTTTGAATATTAGTTGGTTGTGAATCTAAAGGTAAAATCTATAGACAAATTGTGATGGTATCCAAAAATTAAAGTTAAGGTACAGCATTTGATTCCCTTGAGTCCTCTCTCTTGAGACTTGTACTTTTGTTTTATTAAAACAGACAACCTTAAGTGACTTCTTAAAGAACTTTAGTTCTGTATAAGAATATTAAATGGTAAACCGAGGCATATTAACATTATTTTTCAAGAGTTTATTTGAGCATATATCAATTTGAATTGGTAAGTGCCAAATTAATGGTGGTTAGGAACACTCCACTGACTGGCGCTGAGGGTAAATTTTATGGAGACGTGGAAGCAAAGCCAGGAAATTACTTGACTGACTGTAGGTTAAGCAATTACTTTATTTCTGAATGACTGGTTGACTGTGATTAGCTACTTTAAAGTTTCATTTTCTTGGATTTGAGTGCCTTTACTTTGGCTTAGATTTGGTTTTCTTACACAGCTACCATGGCATTAGAGCAAACTTAGCCCTTGTTTAATTACTTTGACAAGTGTCTCTGCACACTTGAGAGCGAGCCGAGAACAGAGCTCCCAGAAGCTCTTGGTCAGGTTGGTGTAAATCAAATAAGCCGCCACCATCACACTGCTGTAAAACTTGATTCTGGTGCCTACCTTAGCAAACTTCTAAATTAGTACACATCTTAGATTCGTGAAAGTTCTTAAAAATAGTTAAATCCACAAAAACCAAATTCACTAATGCTAAAGTATATTTTATTTGATGCATCTGCATTTTAAAAATCTTGTATCATAAAAGCATGGAAATATTTGTTCTGAATTCGTAATTTCTTTCTAAAAGATAGTGTAGTGTACCTTTTATTGCACCAATGTACTTTGTGGTATTTAGAATAGATGTTTGTCATACTTAAATTTCTCCTCAAACAATACTATATTTTATCTTAAGATGACTAGCCAATTACTCAAAAATTAATATGCAAGGAAATGTAGATGATTTTTGAAGACTGTTAGCAATAAACCCAAGAAATATTAGACAGACTCATAACACAAAGAAAATATTTAGATTTAATTGCTTAACATTCCTCAGGTCATACTAAGTTGTCATCAGAATGATAGGTTTGTCGTCCCTTCAGACCTTTGGGCCATAAGCTGTATATCTTTCTATCTTCTGTCTATCTATCTCTCTTTCTCTCTATCTCTCTCTCTATCTATCTGTCTATCTCTCTCTCTATCTGTCTATCTCTCTGTCTGTCTATCTCTCTCTCTGTCTGTCTATTTCTCTCTCTCTCTCTCTCTCTCTCTCTCTGTCTATACAGTATACACACATATATACTGTATAGACCGCATACATGTACATAGACTGTATATATACATATATGTGTATATATATATATCCAATTGTTTGTTTTTATGTAGCTCAGAATTTGTTTTCTTTATGGGAATTTTGCCCATGGATAACTCCCAGCAGTTATTAGAACAAGATAAATCCAAATATAACAGAAAATAAGTATTTAATGAATCAGATTCAATTCTTGAGAAAGGTTTGGCTATTTAGGCCCTTTATTCAACAAATTCAACTGATAGTATATTTCTAGCCTATAAACACAATATTTAAAAAATCAATTCCTGGGACAAAACATGGACATAATCTTGATTCACTACTAAGATTATAAGGTTTTATAGTTTAGAAGGAAACATTCTTTTAGTTTTACATGATAATTTTCCAAAATTATCTACTTGTCACCCAAAATTTCCTTAGGTCTGACTGATATTCCCAGTTATTTTTCAAAAGGTAGAGAACAACCATTGTCTTCCTCAGTCATATTCTCATTTCCTTTTCTTTCTTTCTTTCTTTTTTTTTAAAGGAAAATTGCAGGCAGGAATAAAGGTGAGTAGGCAAGCAAGCAGGAAGAGAGAGGAAGAAATATATATATATTTTTTTACTGAGTTGTTCATCCTGGCTGCTCTTTCCTGCCCTGGGTCTCAAATCCGGATTCTTAGAAAGTACGTGAATTGCGCTTGACTGGAGGACTCTGACACAACCCTACCCCATCGGGCCTCTCATTTCTTTTTGATATCACTTTCTTAGACCCTCGATTCATTGCTCTTCAAATATTTCTAAACTAACAAATAGTGAAAACAGCAAAATTGGAACTATATTTTTGAAACTGATGGCCAGGTACTGTAACCAGTAGATGCTCTATATACCCAACATTTTTGCATACACACGCTACCATGTCAAGAGAAATACAGAGTTAGTTGAGATTTTTTAGTAGGAAAAATAGAAGTAGTAAAAATAAAATGGAATGCAGATTGTGTACTCTCCTCAGGCCTCTCTTTGAAGTTTTCTTTTCTCTGACCCATGAACTTATGAGTTAAGAGAGAACTTCTAGGTATTGTTCTTTGGCAATGCCTCCACTTCAAGAAGTCTAAGCTAAGTAAGAGCTGGGGCTCAGAGAGAAGGACCTTTTGAAAAGAAACGTAGGTATTTTCCATCCCTCGGCCTTTAGAAGAAGGGATGTCATTTTTTGCTTATATACCTTCTCATGTTTTATCTGGATGATCAAAATCACCTAGGTGGATATGAGTGAAATTGGGCAAGAAGATGGTTCTTTAATAAGTTTCTAATTAAGGTCTTAAGCTAGAGTAGTAGAATGAATCCTCAGGCTCCTATATGGGCCACCTGAGATCATCACTGTAGGAGCCTCAAAAGTTTCAGTTCAAGTCTCTAACTAGTAATAAATATTATACTTGTACTTAGATTGTCCTTTTAGTTTTTTTATCCTGCTTTTTAAAAAAAACCTACTTAAGAGGGATACAACTGTTAAGTCCTGGAAGGTTTTAGCCTAGTTTCGTCTTTCACTAGGAGAACCAATAGACCAAGTTTCAATCATATAGGTGTCTATGCATTGATAAACTATACACTTACGCTGGTAATATAGCTTTAAGATTTAAATTACATAATAAATAATGATAAATATCTGATAGACTCATAACTATTAAACTTTGGTGATTGCTCCTTTGTTATTTATTCTATTGCAAAGGTAAAAGTACATGCTATAAATAATTTAGAAATGCTTTTAAAAAGTAAATGTAATTCCCAACATTTAAATTTTCACAAAGATAACCACTGATCACTATTTGACATATATAAACATACACACATATTAAATATATAACAAAGTGAGATTATATTTAGATATCTTCTCATATCATTACATATGGATCTATATCATTCTGACAACTGCAGTGTATTCCATTATATGTAAGTAATTTCCAATTAATTATTTTAAACATTCTATTATAATTTTTTCCATATTGAATAATTACATATGTAATTTATGAGTATACATGTCTTTAAGTATATATTTATATGATCAACTATTAGAAGTAAAATGACAGGAATGAGTGGTCAAAGGATTAGTACATTGAAGATTTTAATAAATTTCACCATATTTATTTCCAAAAAGAAGTGTAAAAATGTGTATGTTTTCTGATGACATGCAAAGATTTCCTCTTACAACTGGACATTTAAAAAAAATGTAGGTCTTTTAAAATGCAGGCGCTTTTTGCTTTCTAAAGGTTGGAGTTATGCCACTTTGCTTTTATGAAAGACCTACATTAGTATAGCAAATCCTTGTATAACATTGCTTCATTATAACATTGGTGAGGAAAAAACCAGCCCTGGTGACTTGAACAAAACAATGTTATTTGAGAATCTGCTTTTGTTATACACCATCTTTCCTCATATAAATTAATGGCAATTTTTTCCTTGATTTATGTCATTCTGTCATGCAAAAATTTACATAGGAATGTTCTGCTATCAGATAGTGGCAGAAATCTGTTTTTTTAAATTAAAAACTCCATCGTTTTAATGTATGTTTTAAGTAAGTTTGAACCATAATTGCTGATTGCTTGTAGGCCTTTCTCTGTATTTCCTGGCCATGCTCTTTGCCCATTTTTCCATTTTGTTCCAGACTGTGAGTTTCAAGAGGGTAGGGCACTATTTCATTGGTTTTCCTGTATATCGCCAGTGCCTAGTTTTCAACGGATGTGTGAATGAGTTTAGTGAAAAAAATAAAACAAACAAATTAAATTGGTGTTTGGAAAACAAAATTTATTTTGTGCACTATTGAAGTCACAACAAATAGAATTGTACCTGCCCAAGAGTAGATATTGGATGAATGCTTGTCACAGGAATGAATGAACTAACAAAGGAATAAATAAAATGTACTCCTGTTAGCCTTTTTGTACAGGAAGTTGTCTAATCTGTGATCAGATATTATATATTATCTTCAAAATGGAGTACACAATTTTTATTTTTTAATATTGAGCAACGATTTGTATCCATTCATTCATTCATTCATTTTCCAACTTGTTTGTACAAAATCAGAATATGGGTGACTTGAGCCTATCACAGTCATTTAGGGCACGGGGATGACCCAGCACTGGACAGGATGCCTTTTCATCACAGGAAACACTTGCACCTACACTCACTCACACTGTGACAATTGAGACATACCACTAGACTTCACATGGGGGGAATAGGAGTTCCAGGAGCAAACCCACACAGAGATGGGGAGAAGCTCAATTATTTTTTTTAAAGTAGGCTTAATGGACAGCAGCTTTTGTCCTCAATAGAAGCAGTCTATCCTGTTGGTTATATGTTAGCAAAGAGGAGAGACTGGATGATACAAGTTCTAGAGTGCTTCATGTTGACTAAATCCTTAGGGTCATCAGAAATGGTTAAACAGATAAACTCAAGAAGTTTCCTTTCAATTGACTGAAAAAATCTTACATAAGTAGGACCATAAGCTTTTGTTAGAAACCCACAAATGGTACCGTATATGAAAGACTCTGTGCCAGCTGACAAACAGAAGGAATGACTATTCTCTGGGAAGAATAGCGGCCAGTTTCCTGTGCGTTATCAGAGAACCTTCTGGCCACACCTCAGCCCCGAGTAATAGGATAGGAAGCAACTTATTGACCTGTATACAGTTGAAGACACTCAAAGTGGAGTTAGAAGATGGATGTCCAAATTTGTATTTTGCTCTCTAGCAGCATTTTAACTTTGGGCAAATTGCTTAATTTCTTGGTAACTTAGTTTCAGGTTTTCTTCATTTGTAATATGTTAATAAAATAATTACCTTTCTATGGAATAAATGAGTTAATTATTACATAATTCCTAGGGTAACGTTAATAAGTACTAGCATTATTTATCAATTTTGAGAACTTGCGTCATTATTTTATTTCTGTAAGCCCTCAACCATTCCTCTTTCCTTCTTTTCCTCAAAAAATGTATTTCTGGTGCACCCCCAAGGTTCAGTTGGCTTAGGCGATTAAGTCCATGTAAAGCCTACACACCCAAGTTCAAGGCATGTGGCTGAGGGCAAAAATAATTGTATTTTATATTTATTTTCCATTTATTTACGAGAGAAATGTTTGGCTGTAGGAAGTTTGAAATTACAGAAATTCATAATCAACTACATCTCTACCACTGATATTTTTAATTTTGGTTTATTTCTTTTAATATATTTATCTTCATCTATATGTATATATATTTGCTTTTAACAGACTTTAAAAATTTTATAGCATACACACATATATATATATATTCTTATCCTTATGAAATACAAAATATAAAATATCCTTTTAGATGTATTATATCATTGCCACTTCTGAATAAAATATTTTGGGGTTTATTTTTATTGAGGTAACTGATTTATAAACTACTATACATTTGGATATACAGCTTCACTCTTAATCACCTATATGATAACACAACACTCACCACTACCTAATAGGCTACAACTGTCTACTGGATTCTCACTACCCTTTGTTCCTATTCCACCCCTTTTTCCTCTGGTAAGCTGAGTTCTATTGTCAATGACCAAGGATTAGAATTTTGCATAAAAATAACATTTTATTTGGTTAGTCCTCAGTATGGGGGCATTTAAGTTTTAAATATTTTGCTTTCTCAATAATATTTTAATGGAAAACCTGTATATAAATCTCTTTGCCACTTCTGATTATTTCCTTAGGGTATATTGTGGAATTGCTAGATCACAGGGAATAAACATTCAAAATTGGATCAAAAGTTTCTTATATATAATTTCTTTAACTGAAAATAGAGGGTAATATTTGTCTTATTGACTTAAGTCAGATGGTTTAACCAAATGTAACTGAAAATATTTTGTAAAACAAACATAAGGTGTTGTATAAATACCAAATAGAATTTTTGCATTGTAATATACACAGGTTGTCTATGAATGTATGTGTATATACATTCATATATATGTATGCATTGCTCTCAGAAGTACCATAAAATAGTTTTTTTTTGGAAGCTAGGCATATCTGGATTAGGTGGAAGAAAAGAGCTAATTTTCATGTACGTTTGTGACTGTGAAATAGGATAGTATGGATTTTTTTCAAAGTGATGAAAGATTCATAGTGTTATATGATGATGCTTGTAAGTGTACAACTTGTCCAGAATTCTTTCTTCTATTTAATCTTTCCAGTACATCTATACCAGACTGTAGGCTCCCTGAAGGTCTTAGCAACTGAAGCAGTATTTTATAGGCATTTAGAGAGACTTGGAGTGAAGCGGGTATGGAGTTGCCAAAGTGAATTGATTGCAATCAATGCTCTTTAATTAATGCAGGGACATGTTCCTCCATTCTTTTTAGTATTGATGGGGATCATGCTTAGTAAATGCAGAGATGGATGAATCTCTTTAGGTGGTTCTCTTTGAGGTATCATAGACATTTCTAATTTCTAATTTCCCTGGCTTTACAAAGCATTGCATCCCAGAAGGATCATGAGGCAACTTATCAAAGTGACAGCAAAATTCTCACCTTGCTAGATAGCACCACCACTATCTCATAACAGTAACCACAAATAATACTAAACTATTCTCACACTCCTATTACGTACTCTTATCATCAGCTCTTATTGCTCTAGTCAAAACGTCATTCCTCACCTGTGCATTACTATAGACTTGTTTGGTCTTCCTCATTCCACGCTTACTCCCTTATAATTCATTCTCTCTCCAATTGTTGTGAGTGATCTTTTAAAAACACAAAGACAGTCACAACATCTTCCTGCTTAACATCTTCGGTGATTTCTTATTGCTCTTCAAATGAATCTAAAACATGTAAAATGACCTACACGGTCCTGCATACTCTGGTTCTGTCTTCCTCTGTCACTGCATTTCTAACTCTTTCTGGCTTTCTCGATGCATCTCTGCCATGCTGATCTCTTTCTGGTCCCCCTACCCACCAAGTCCTTTTGTGCATGCTGTTTCCTCAGCCTGCCATTTTCTTTCTTTGTTAGTGAACCCTCACCTCACACGTAAGATCATAAACCATTTCAGTTCAAATGTCTCCTATTCAGTGAGGTTTTCTATGACCACTCAATGCAAATTGACCTCTCCTATTGTCTGTCTCATAACTATACTTACTTCATAGCATTTATTACAATGTATAATGTTTTTAATAATTTAGTTTACATGTTTATTTTTCCCTTTTTACAGGAGTATAAAAACACCAAGGCATATTTCCTGTATTAATGGTGCTGACCCTAATGCTTAGTGCATGATATGTAATAAGTGCTCAATTGTTTAATGAATGAATAAGTTCAAGTGTATTTTCTTTCATCAACTAAATTGGTTGAATGGGTAGCTAAAAGCAATAAAATGTGATGCTTAGCTAGAATTGGTGAGGAAGCAACATGGAGGAATAAAAAGTTTTGTGAATTAAAAACTCAGGAACTCTTGTCTAGAGTCCTAACTTTGTAACTGTTAAGTTTTACACCTCCATAAATCTCTATTTTCCGCATCTGGAGAATGTTTTCTGAAGTAGTTTCAAGTTCTCATGTTTACAGGTTTCTTTAGCTACCTTGGAGAAACCTAACTGATGGAAGACGCTCCTAAACTTTTGTAAAGTAAGTTTTCAAAGGTCATTCTGTGGCCTTAAATGGGGTATCCTTTCCAAGAAACAGTAGGTATAGTAGTATCAGGGATGGAACTGGAACTTTCTGGTTATTATTGTCTACTTTAATCCTTTATGATTGTGAGGAAGGGCTGTCTCTCTGGATTATTCAATTATCTTGAGGAATGGGAATTATATATGGTAAGTGAGACTAGGGAAATTGCATAGTAGTTCGGTTATCTTTTTGACTGGCTTCCTTCATATACATCTAAAGGATTTTGAACAGATTCCTTAAGAGAACTGCAGGAATTTAGAGCCATGTTTGTTTGTGTAATAGGAAATTTGAATGCAAAGTGGAGAGATGCATACTCTTCTGGCATTCTCGATAGAGGCACATCTTCTAAGAGGAGTTCTAGGGAAAAAGTTGAAATATACTATTACAATATTATGAGAAAAACCACAAAAGTTATATCAGAGTAAGATTATTAGGAAGCTTTGAAGTTTTTGTGTTACCAATTGTGCTGTTTCAGTAAAATGCAAATATCCTTTTCCTATTTTTCTAGTTTAGCTTTAATAAACTCTGTGAGGACAAAACAAATTGATAATAAATAATTTCATACAGCTCTTGTGGTAGTATTACCTAACTCAACATTTTGTGATGATTTGGAAGGGGCTGGTGCATTATGCACAAAACTATTTCCCAAATATTTAGTTGCCCATTCTTTGTTACATCTTTCATGATTTTATATATACATGTATATTTATATCTGGAATAATAAATTAGTAAACTATGAATATTAGATTTACTACTAACTATAATATTAATTAGAAGAATCTTGAATTCTCAAAGCAAGCTGTAGTCTCCAGGTTAGTTCTCAACACAATAGTGACTTAATTTTATCAGTTTCACTTTGTGAAAGAAGAAATTGAGAAAGAGAGATATAATTTTGTCTATGCCTTAGAGAATGTCAATAATAGAGTGGAGGACAAGAAGTTAGAGCCACCAGGACCCTAGGTGGCTGAGATGCTCTTAACAGATTTTAGACATTGCACCCTTGTGCAATAAGGAATTAATTGTTTTGTCACGGAAGACTATTGATTTAGATTTGTGGTCATGAGCAGGAACCGGAGGAGAGGGAATGGGCAATAGTATGCCGCTTCAGATGTCTAAGATTAATCTCGGAGACATGGAAAAAAAGAAGTATAGGAAGATGAAGTAAGGCTTGAGGGAAATATGAGAGTTCTTAATAATAGCTTTGAGATTTCTGGGTTCTTGTGAAAAAGGTTCTATGTCTGAACCTGCTCAAGTGCACCTATTCCCTTCTGATCCCTCCAGAATTGTTCTTGTTCTTTACTCATTTCAGTATGGCTTTGCTTCCTGAGCTTGATAATGTATGCATAATGGGTCTAGAGTGGTCATAACATAGATGCCAAATACATGTTGAACTGCAGACAAGATGAAAGTCCTTGAGAGGCTTAAAACTAAAATGACTTTTACTTGTTCTTTTGGAGATACCATATCCAGATTAGACAACTCAATCTATTTAAGAAGTAATGCCTTCACAGCCATTAGGCTGTGAAACTACTTCATAAGTCTTAATATTACGAAAAATTGAAAAAAAAATCCCAAAGTATTCGTGAAGATGTAGAGAAGTGGGAACTCTTGTGCATTGCTAGTGGGAATGTAAAATAGCACAGATGCTGTAGAGTACAGCATGACAGTTCCTTCTATATTTAAAAATGGAATTGATGTATAATTTGACAATTTCCCATCTGGGTATATGCCCAAATGAACGGAAAGCAGAAAATTCAACCAAGGAGATGAAAAGTATATACTTTATAAGCTATAAGGCATTGATGAAGAAATTGAAGACACATAAATGGAAGGATAGTTTGTGTTCATGGATTGGAAGAATTAACATTGCTTAAATGTCCATACTATTCCAAGAGAAGAACAGATTCAATGTAACCTCTATAAGGACTCTATCTGGCATTTTCATAATAAAATGTGGCATTTTTCACAGAATTAGAAAAAATAATCCTAAAATTTGTATGGAGCAACTAATGACTCTGAATAGGCAAAGACATGTTGAGAAAGAAGAACTGAAGGCATTGTATTACTGATTTCAAACTATACTACAAAATTATAATAATAAAATGACATGGTATTGGTATAAAAACTAGCCACATAGATCAGTGGAACAAGAACAGGAGACAACATACAGTCGATTAATTTATAATAAAGGAGCCAAGAATATACAATGAGGAAAGGGCAGTCTCTTCAATAAATAGTGTTGGTAAGACTAAAATAGTCAGATGCAAAATAATGATTGGGCCACTCTCATATACTGTATCCCAAAACCAGTCCAAAATGGATTAAAAGACTTGAATGTAAGACCTGAAACCATAAAACTCCTACTAGGAAATATAAGAAGTAAGTCTCTTGACATTGATCTCGGGAATGGCATTTTTGGATTTGACATCAAAAGCAAAGATGACAAAAACAAAAAGAGTGGAACTGCAGCAAAATAAACTTCTGTACATCAGAAAAAACCCAAAACCAAGCAAGCAAAAAACAATCAACAAAATGAAAAAGCAATCTACAGAATTGCAGAAAATATTTGCAAATCGTTTTTGGAATAAGGGGTTAATATTCAAAATACAGTTATGTGTTGCTTAACTACATTTTGGCCAGTAATGGACTGTATATATGGTGGTGGTCCCTATCAGCTATACCATGAAACCTATGTAGATTATATCATGTAGGTTAGTGTGATGGAATTCTATGACATCAGGTGTAGGATCTGAATAGACATTTTTCTGAAGAAGAGATACAAATAACCAACAGGTATACAAAAAGGTGTTCAACATTGCTAATCACCAGGGAAATGTAAATGAAAGCCACAACGAGCTAGCACCTCTCATCTGTTAAGATGGCTGTTCTTAGAAATGCCAGCTAGAAAAATGCTGGCACAGATGTCGAGAAAAAGGAGATCTCATGCACCATTGATGGGAAAGTAAGTTGTTACAGCCATTATGGAAAACACTCTAGTGTTTCCTCACAAAATTAAAAATACAATCACCATATACTCCAACAATCCCTCTTCTTAGTATATATATCTAAAGGAAATGAAATCATTATCTTGAAGAGATATCAGTATTCCCATATTTATTGCAGCATTAGCCACAATAGCCAAGATATGGAAACAACCTAAAAAACTGACAACAGATGAATGGATAAAGGGGTGTGTGTGTGTGTGTGTGTGTGTGTGTGTGTGTGTGTGTGATAATGTCTCATGTAGGACTCTTATCCAGCTTTAAAAGATAAAGGAATCCTGTTATTTACAGTAACGTGGGATGGACATTATGTGAAGTAAGGCAGAAAATATTACATGGTATCATTTCTATGAGTAGACTGTTTCATATATATATAAATATATAATCATCACATTGTCTATTTTATTTTATAATTTGTTAATTATATACCAGTAAATTTGAAATGAATTGAATCCAGGGATTTGAATACTATTTTGTATACATATATTCATAGCAGTATTATTCATAGTCAAAGGTGGGAGTAACCCAACAGTCCAACATCAGAAGAATGGATAAACCAAATGTAGTCTATAGATACAATGGAATATTATTCAGTCTTAAAAAGGAAGGAGATTTTGTCAGATGCTACATGGATGGAACTTGAAGGTGTTTTGTTAAATAAAATGGAAAAAGAGTGTATGATTCTGCTTGTCTGAGTTCCTTAGAGGAGTCAGAGTCATACAGAGTATTTACTCTATTGTGGTTGCCAGGGCTGGAGCGTTCAGTGGGTTCCAAGATTCAGTTTGGGAAGAGGAAGAATTCTGGAGATGGATGGTGGTGGTAGTTATAAGTGTATTTAGTGCCAGTGAACTGTACACTTAAAACAGTAAATTTGATCTTGTGTGTATTTTACCACATAAAATTTTGAAAATTAAAAAGAGACTACCAGAAGTTGGTGTGAGACAGGCTCCTCACCTCTCAGTATTTAGGTTCTATATCCGGTTGCCTTCATAGTGGCAGGAGACTGACACACTTCCTAGAGGGACAAACCACACTTAGAGAACTGGTTTTGTTTATTTTTGTTCCTGAAGAGCGATCTCATTTGGGCAGTTAATTACTATTCACGTGATGGCAAAAATGTCTCCCAGGTGCACTTAAAACTGATCATAATGCTCCAGCCCATCAGGATATACATCACCCTTGCTCTGACAAAGTCTGGCTTTTCACTCTTATTAGAGAGAATGGTGAGGGTTTTTTTTTTTTTAACATCTTTTGTTTCTTTTCTCTTTTTCCCCTCTTTCATTTGCCAACAAAAGAGTTGTCAAAAGTAATGTTTATAATAATTTAACGGATTATTTGCTTATTAGATATTAATCATTCTGCCGTGCCTAGGGCCCATGTTGGTGCTTTGCTGTTAGAACAGTGATTCTGATCTCAATTAGATTATGTCTCTCTCCTTTACCTCCCCATAAATCATTCCGGCAAACTGAAATTAACAGCTACTGGAGCGCATTAATAATCTGCCTCACACATTGGAAAATGCATTAGCCGGAACCCTCCCATCGCTCTGACTGTTAAGCACATCATTTTGTTTATGAAATATAAACATTTCATGGAAGAGCTCTCCCACATTTCTCTGGGCCTGTGACAGCTAAAATGATTGCACACAATTGCCAGTCAGTCATGCGCCCAAATAAAGTTTGTTTAAAGTCATGGTTCTGTGACTGCCCCATTTCCTCAGGCATTTAAAAACCTACATTTAAAATAAAAAAAACCCCTGTTATCATGAAAATAATTATAATAATACCTTAAAATTGTTACCTCACATGTGTACAGTCCTTTGCATGGTTTACAAAACTCTCTTATTTTATTATGCCCTTGAGCCAGCAGGGTACTTTATTAGTCACATTTTATTTTCCCCCATAAAGAAAGTAAGGCTAAGAGGTGAGTTGATCAAGGTCACACAGCAGGTAGCAAAAAAGGTCTAGAGTCCAGGATTTGACTGTAAGTCTCATGTTCCTTTCTGTATTCTGCTTTCTATCTTTCTATACTGTAAATCACCCTCTTGGTTTATCGATACTCACTCCATTTCTATATGTGAAGTGTATAATGTAGATAAGACACCTGCCTTTATTACTAAAGATTAAACAGAAAAATGAAAAAAATTCAGAGATAGGTGCATTAATATCTTTATTTTAATTCACTGCATTCATTTATTGGATTAATTATATCCTGTGTACAATTCTGTGATGACGTATACAGAGAGGAAAGTGGAGATTTGACCTATTATCAACAACATCTTTTTTTCTCCTATTAGATACCTTCTTTGGATGACTCAAGCACTCGAACACCCTCTTTACCTCAATAAAAAATGTCTTGATTGTAATTTACTTTGATGAAAGAAAAAGTCAGACGGCAGCAAAGTTGGTCTGTTGTAATGCCCAAGCAGTTGTACCATGAAGTTAAAGTGATTACTACTCAACTAGTTTCTTAGATCATCAGAAATATTGACTGGAGCATGTTTTGGCTGATTTAGTTATGGCAGGTACTGGGATACTCAGTACTCAGCTACTGAGAGAAACAAATAAAATTAGAAATTCTTTGGAATTTAAAATGTTTTTATTGACTTTACAAACTTCAGAAAAATATTGCATTTAAATCTCATTATTTTATTATTATTTCCTATTGTTTCCATACTCTATACTAGTCCCAGAATTGTCACTTCTTGTGTGGTTAACCTCTCCAAATTCATTTTATTTATCTAGACAATAAAGAGAATAACACAATACTTTCCCTGTCTCAGACTTAATGTGAGGATTGATTCAGGGAAAATGAAAAAAAAGTATGTGAATGTAAAATCCTCTAGAATTATATGTCATATGTCTCATGTCATATGAATTGAATTGTGGTTAATAAGTTGAACAGATTCTTATGCTTTTTTTCTCTTTTTTTTAAGGAGTTGAGATAGCTGAGAAAACATCTCTTGATAGATTATTGACTGATGCTACATGTATCTTTCTCCCTTTGTCTCTCTGTCTTTCCAAAGACTCAGTTGTTAACACCAATAGCAGAAATGTCTTTTGTCTGAATTTTATAGTTTTATGAGGATATGTTAATAGGCTACAGGTATAGATGATTAAGATTGAGTACTAATATAAAAAAAGTCATAATGTATTGCTTGTAGACCATGAGAACTTTGAGACAATGACTGGTGTCTTTGACAGGCCAGCACTGTGCATGGTGTTGGGCCTGCAGTGGGGTGTGCAGACTATTTCTTAAATTGAAAAGTATCACACATTCTAGTTTTGCTTTCATTGGACAAAATATTTTTCCTTTCTCTTCTTTTATGTTGCTTTCTGCTTGCATTTAGATCATAGTGAAAAGTCAAGCAATTAAACTGGTCTCTCTGGTCTCGGTCAAACTGGCCCAGCTTCTTAGGCTAACCTTATTCAAAAATCTTGACTAGTAATATTTTTGTTTCAAAAGGGTTTGTCTGCTTCCCAAAGGATTTGGATTTGTCATAGTGAGGATATTTAAATGCTGTTAAAGAAGCATTTTGATCACATCTTGTAAATATATATTTTTATAAGTTTGCTACATAAACATTTTAATTAAAGGAAAGAAATACCATGCAGGTAAAAGTGAGTACTATAAATTTTATTGATTTTTGTATCTGCTTTTTAAATTTTATTTTTAAAAATAAAATTGAAGGAAACTTGCATCATAACATTATATAGGTTTAAAGTGTACATCATTATAGATGAGAATCTATATATAATTCATTAAGCTTATCACTATGATATTTTACTTTTAAAATAACCTTTTTAGACTTGATACATATCATGTATTTTGAAATACACTCTGGAGCATGAGTACTATTATTTCCTCTTTGGGACAAAACAGAATGGTGTATTCTGTGAATGCTTATTAAGCATTATCTAGATATTAATTATTTTCTTTTATGCCTCTGGACCCTGTAAAGAATCACCATTGTATTTTCCAGAAGTCTTCAGTGACAGGGTATTTAAAGTCTTTCAGCCAATATTAATTTGGAAGTAAATAATTACTTTTAAAATGATGCATGAAATTAAGTAATTTTTGTGCAATCTATGGTACTCTTTAAGCAGTCCTTAATGAGTGCAATATAATAAAGCAATAATTGAATTGATAATGTATTTGTCATTTCTGTTAAAAGCTCTTTCCTCAGCCAGCTATAGGAAAGGGTCATTTGGAAAGTGGGCATTAAGTATGTGCAATACATCCAATATTGCATAGTACTACCGCCAAGTATCTTTTGGATAAGCAGCTTCTATGCATGTGTAATAACCTATCTTTAAATGTCAAAATTGCGGCCATTTTAAGAAAGAAATCCATATTTTGGACTAAATGTCATTTCAGATAACCAAGCTATTTGAAAGCTTCAGGAGAGTTTTTGAAAAAGGGGGTAAAAGCCAGATCCCCATAAGCTTTGACTTATTTATTTTTGCATTTCCATAACTTGATAATGACCAAACCAAACTTCCAGAAAACAGAAAGCAAGATTGTGCTTTGAGCTGAGACCTGGTGATTCTTGCTTCACCTTGAAGGGAATCTTCAGTTTAGTTATAAATCCCTGAAAAACAGGTTTTATAATGGAAATGTTGAGAGGTTCCCTGCCATTTTAACAGCCAGAGCGAGGACTGATATAAAAAGACATATATGCATACAACATGCATATATCAGGTGGTTATACCCACCTGAACAGTAAAACATGATAATAAAATCAATATTAATAAAACATGATAGCTTTAATGAAAATTAGTTTCATAATACTGTTTGTCAAACAAACTTCACCTTCTTCCTCTTTAACTTTGTCTTTAGATCCACTTATCTACCAACAGGGAGAAAGTAAACATTGCTTTTTAAAATTTTAATTTAATTTTATTTTTGCACACAGGAAAGAAACTTAGTGTTCCTGAGGCCCTGACTTTTCCTGGCTTATTTTTGTAGAGCCCTTCATTAGGTATCTAACAATAGCTGTGAAGACAACTCAACCTTTTTTTTTTCTCCTTTGTTTTATTAAACAATAAATGCTTGGTATTTTATAAATGAAAACTTGCATGTTATTTCCATGCAAAGTCATATACACTATCGCTCATAAATGTGGCAGATTTCTGCACACTGCATTTAAAGAACAAAGCAATCCATTGACGAGGCTACTGACTGAGCATTGTAAGAAAACTTCACAGGAGAGAAGATTTGACTTTAAGAGGGTTGCCTAGCCCCAAACCATGACTACTGTTTATTTCTGTCTCCACATTAGAACGAAAATAATGTAGTGAAACAGTTAAAGCATTTTGGAACTAAAAAGAATTAAGAAGCTACTCAAGAAGTAGTTCTTTCTATAAAGATGGGCAATGGGAAAAAATCCTATTAATTCTTACTTCTAGTCTATCTGGTCCTTTTTAGGAGAGGCAATAAATCTTTTGTCCCCAAATGAACAGCAAAGGGGAAAAAAAAATGTTAGTAGTGCCTACAAATTGTCAAATCATATGTGAGTGAATCATGTCTTTGGAGGAAATGACTGGCTGGAGAAGACTTCTTTTCTTTTTTGCTTTCCGTCTTCCTTCACTTCTCTGCCCTGCCTACCCTTCCTCTCTCTCCCTCCTGCCTTCTTTCCTCCCTTTCTTCCCACTGCAAGGGGTTTCAGGATGTCTGTCATCATTGTCACATTGCTCATGAACACCATATATTTCCCCCCACCCCGTGTCTTTCAACATACGATGCTTAAAGATTATGGACAAGTGACCTTGGGAGAGTTAGGAAAAGGCATATGACTATACATACTCTGTGATACTGTCTGTGTGCCGCATGTCTTTATAATATCTCAAAAATCTACTTGCAGCTATATTCTTGTGTCCTCTTAGCAGAAAACAAAACCATAATGATAACTGGTATTTTTGCTCTTCATTATTTCATAAGTGTTATCTTTAAATAACACAACCCATTACTTCAGACGGTCAAGGTATGGGACTTAGATGCTTTGAAATTCCATTTCTTATTTCCTTGCAGACAGCCTGTTTTATTTTTTTCATCAAGAGTGGGGTGTCCAAAGGTGAATGATGGGTGAATCTTAAATGGTTGATGTCCAGTTCGAAAAAGCACCTGGAAGTTGTGCTATTTCACTGCATTCATACAGATCTTTATTATTATTTAGCATTCATACCACATTTGGTATTTGCAAAGGGTTTCACACTCATTTTTATAAGCTATTCTTCATACCAATCCTGAGAGGCAGGTTCATTTCCCTCAATATGCAGCTGAGAAGACTTGGCGGAAGGATAGTCAGCTTCTTGCGTTAAGCATCTGCTATTTTAAACAGTATAGGCTTTAGGGTGGAGTACTCTAAGTCCTAAGTGTTACTAGGAAATAATTCATAGCTGGATTTACTCATAAAGGATATTTTAATTTTATTAAGGCATAGCTATCAGGAAAGGAAAGGTTGCTAAAGTGGATATTGTGCTATGGCAAAGAAAGGCATCAATACCTTGATATATTCAAGTATCTCAGGTACTTGATGCTATACTTAAAAGTATTTTGGAGAGTACTGGGGAGCAGTTTAACTGGGATATACATTAAATAACATTCTTTACTCCCCTCCTTTTTTCACCTTCTCTCCCTCTTTGCTTGATTTTCTTTTTCCTTCCCTTTCCTTCTGGTCTGAACTGAATCAGAATCAAATACTCATTTCTAAAATGTTGTTATGAAGTCCTGCCTGAGATAATGCTGGTACAATGCCTGGTAAACTTGTGGGCATACCGTGAATTGGCAAAGCTCATTATACTGGCGATATATTTATGTGTTCTGGGATCAGTGCTTTTTTACATCTCTTTTCCAAGTTAGGAATTAACAACAACATATGATTTACATGGAATAAAGGTTGGGTGGACTGGGTAACTATCCTGATAGGTTAGGTATACTCCTTTTCAATTATCTAGGTTACTTGGGCAAAACTTACTGTTAGAAGTTTCCATTCATTAATTTATTTTTGTGTTGGAGTGATTTTCTGGAGAGAGGAAGGCTGAATCACCTCTAGCTTTGTGAAACCCGGCTGTGAGGCAGGCGTCTTATATAATACAGCTTCTAATACATCCATTGCTTTTCTGTCCATAAGTTCAGCATAAATTTTATCAAGTGGCCATTGATCAGTGCTTACTTTTCCTTCTCCCAATCCTCACTATAACAGGACACATTTGAGAAATGACCTACAATTTATGATGCTTTATCAATGTTTTTACTCACTATGGAGGAAAGTGTGAGGAACATATTTCATGATGAAGTGGGTTTCTAGTTAACAGGACAAAATGAAAGCAAAGTCATAGATCAGTGTAATATGTCAAGAATGGAAAGGATTCAATTTATTGCAAATAATACCCAAGTTGCAAAGAAATACAGCAACAGAAATCAGTTGATTCTGTATATGAAAAAGGGAAATTACTGGTAAGAGGTAATAGGCTCCATTTATCCCTTGACACAAATTCATATTGTTTGTGTTTATCCTCTCAGGGGATCAAGGACTTTATCTATCTTTGGGATTTTGGAAGGGTGGGCAAACATATTAGATGTCCCATGTCAAAGTTGTAATAACCAGTACCTTTACATTCAAAACACTTGCTGCTGATACAAAAGTACATTGTGAGACATTCCACCATTGCAATGTATGTGTTTCTAAAAAATTGATTTCCATTCTGCCTGTGTTGGAATTCTTCAGGGTGATTATCTTAAAAAAAAAGATTTTCTGTTCCCACGATAGAACTATCGAATCCACATTTATGGGGTTTGGAGGTTGAGGATCTGCATTGGATGGTAGATATCTAGGCTATTCTTATTATGGAGTTGCTAGATTTAACAAACAAGCCAAAACACAAAAAGAAAGCAAACAGAGAAATCCAGGGCACTCATTTAAATTTGAATTTCAGATAAACAATTATTTTTTAAAGAGTAACTATATCCCATTCACTATCAGAACATCTGTATATTGAAAAAAAATTCCTAATTACTAATCTGAAATTCAAATCAAACTGAGCATCCTATCTTTTATCTGGAAATCCTAATTCATACACATTGAAGTTTGAGAAGCACCACTTAAGGAATACACCTAAGTTTTCTGAACTATTCCAAAGCTCTGGCCTTAGCTGAAAGCTTTGTGGGAGATGAAGGGTAGCATGCATTTTGCTTATCTGACTCTAAATGCCTAAGAAGAACTTTGTAAACCACTAAAGAGCACAAACATGGCTCAGCAAACCCTTGCTTCCATCCTGTTTTACAAGGTAATAACTTTTTCCCACAGGAAAATCAACAGCTTTAGGGAATCTGAGTGTTATCAGCACAAAACCCATTGTCTTTTTAAACCTTGTCCGCTTGGGAGTGGGCAGGAGGAAGGGGACATGGAATGGACAGGTGTTGATTTTATTATCCTCTTTGAGAATCTATGCCGATTTTCTAAATATTGGGCTACACAATTTGCTGGCTCTGTTCAAATTATCCATTTTAGGGAAGTGAAGTTTTTACCTGGTAAGATTTTTACTTGGTAAAATCAGGCTGTAACTCAAACTTTTTGTTTGAAATTCTCTGTGCAATTTCTAGTTTCTTTTAGAGGAGAATCAGGTTAGGTGCTTTTATATGTGTATAACAATATAAAGAATCTTTCAGGCCAAAAATGTGCAGAATTCCCTGAGACATCTATGCGTGTGGCATGTACATTCTTTAGGGGCCTGTGGCAGAGACTGCAGGAGCGACACCACTGTACATGTTTGTATGATTTGTGCTTAAAAACACACTTCATGAACAGACGGGGGAGTCCAATAAAGTCTGCTCCATGGTGGGTTTAAAAACATTGATAGACCCTTCCTTCTTTCAACTTCATTTTCCTACAATTTCTTCCCATCTGAAGTTAAGAGCTTTCATTGATTTTGACTGACTGGGAGCATATTTCTAATTCACATCTCCCGAGTTTACAATTCACTGCAAAGAAGCTCAGATAAAGTGGAAGCAAACAGAGCCTTCTGGAGAAACCCTCAGCATGAATAATGTACTGTTTACCTTAATGAAAGCACTATCAGAAACAGGAGGGCCAGACTTGTTATTGCTAAACATGGGGAGTCTGAAACCTGAAGGAATAATTACTGTTCCATGTTCTGCCTGAGCCTTTCTTAAATAATTTCAGTTCTATTGACTGTTTTTTTTTTGGCCTTTTAACCAAGCCATCAGCTATCTAGACACCTTTACCTGTTTCTAGAAATCCATAGACAGTGGAAAGAATGGGTGGCCCAAGACATTTTATAGACCTTACTTCATTAACCCTTATTACAACCTTGAGAAGTAAAATGTCTGTGAGTCCAAGTGGTCCCAGTTTTCATATATGAGCAAAACCTAGAAACTACAAATCACATGAAATCAGAGAGTGCTTTTAAAACAACAGTCTTCTTACATACATCTATGATCGTTAGTTACAAACATTGACTGCCTCTAGTATTAGGTGACCCATGAATAAAATAAAACTATCATTTTCCTGGAACACTTGCAATATATTATGAGATTCAGTTTAGAGTCTATGTTCTTATCATGTTAGACTGATGTACAAAAATGAAGGTACCCTCTCAGTATTGCCTGCGTAGTTTGAGTTTCTTAAACGTAGGTGGTATACTATCAGCTGTATAAAAATTTGATGAGTGCTGCAGTCAACTGAACTAATCCAAGCCTTTCTTAGTCTGATTCAGATTTTAGTTTCTAAATGATTAACCATTATACAATCCTTTTCTGTCACATGAATCCATTGATAGAATGGTAAATATTGTGCAGGCTAGAACAGCTATCATCCCTTTATAATACAATTACCAAACCCGGGTACTGGGCCCAAATTCAGCTCTTTCCTCCTTGGCCTAAGACTTGCAATAAAATATTGGATGCAATAAAATAAATGATAGACTATGTAACTTGTGAAAAGAATAGTAGCAGAAAGAGATGCACCCCAGAATAAGGGGGCCACCTGAGCCCCACCCCTCTGGAGGTTTTGCAGTCCACTGGTCTCACGGCCAGGAATAGTCTGTTTAGGTGGGAAATCCATGTGTCTGTAACTTTACTACTTAGTGGTAAAACAAGAAGGGTTAACAGTTGAGTTGTGGGGAAGGTCACTAACTATGAGCTGAGTCTTCTGAACTCTGCTATGTTTATTGTCTAAGGAAGAGACCTGTGTCTATTAGACACCTTTCCGGGAAAAGTGACAGGTCAGATTAGATGGGCTTGAGAGAGAGAGAGAGCACTGGAGGACTAGATACAGAAAAATGGAGAAGGCAGGCTGTGTGTAGCCCCAGCTAGATTTATTTTAGCACTTATAAATAAAAACATGAGCAGAGCCTCTCTCCAGAATTATTTACAGAAGAATTTTCAGCTATGGGTCCTTTCCAAGCTAAGTACTGAATGCTAAAGTTTATGATGTAGAATGACTTTGGCTACTGGGGCCCCAATTTGGACAAATCTGCCATTAACACCAGCATGGCAGTTATTTTACTGGGGGTGACAGATTGTGAGGTAGGGAGAGTAATTCAGACTATTACCCAGGTGAAGGCATGAAAGCTCAGTGATATATGAAGACCACTTAAATTCATTGTATCTTGTACATCACATCTTTGATAGATTATAGCTGTGGCATTAAAATGGAAATGGTTTCTCTGAGGCCTGACAGGGGCTGGGGTGACCTATGACCTCCCTCTGAGGAATGTGACTGACCGAATTATCAGTTAAGAGAAAAATCTGCGGGGAATAGACTCACAGTGATGGCGAATCCACCATGCATATATATCTATATTTTTTAAACCTTTGGTTTGATTGAAAGCTTCAGTCCTCATACCTTGTTTCCACTTCCATTCGGTGGTCCTCCCCAGCGCTCCCTCCCCACCCCCCAGCTAACTTTCTCAGCTCGGATTTCAGACTGGCCAGGCCCCTAATATTGATTGAAAAATTGTTATTAGAGATAGTAGGCCTCCTGCACACTGCATACTGATTTAATTTGGAAAACATTTAATTTTATGAAGCGGTAAATGATGGTGCCACGCTCCTCTGTGTTGGGAGCAGCTGGCTCTTTACCTCCTCACCCGCCCAAGTCCCAGGCGTCCTCTTGGCAATCATGTGCTCCCTTCCCCTTTGCTTAACAAGTTATTTCAATTTCTAAACGAAGGCTGAACAAGAGAAAGACAACATGCAAATTGAGATCCCAGCCGCCATTCACACGTGAAAAAGTTCCTCTGGAATTCCCTCAACTCAGCCCACCCCACCTCTGCATCTGTCATGAAAAAAACAGAGCCCTTGTTCTCCTCAGATGGTTTTCACCAATGACCTGACACCACCATCTATAATTAATTACATCATTTACATTAGACTATTGACTAAACAAATACATAAATCATAGGCAGAGTCAATAGGTGCAGACATATTTAATCATGTTCTAAATAATGATTACTGCTCCCATAATGCAATAATTATTTTCAGCAGCTGACTTGAATTAATCTTCTGTCAGTGTGCCATCTGAAAAAAAAAAAAAAAGAGACGAAGATGAAGAAGGTAAGGCAGATGATGGAGGTTCTGTTTCTGTTTCTCTTCTTTTTATTCTTTCCAGTGGGTACCCTCTGTTCTTCCTCTCTCTTTTCATGATCCTTCTTTATTCCTCTTTTTCTTTCCTTCCACTTTTCATGTTCCCCTTTGTCTTACACCTGATTCATGCCCGTGCCTCAGACTTGTTCTTTTGCCACCTATCTCTGTTGCTTTTTTCTTTATTTGGCAACATGTAACTTCCCCATTCTTCTTCCTTTCCATTTGTCCCAGGGCTGGGCCGTGACTTTGGTGGCTTCCAGTCCCCTTTACAGTCCTCCTCTTGCCCCAAGCCCCCTGCACTCCCATCACCTTCATTCCTAAATCTCCGTGGACAGTTTAAATGTTAAAGACTCAAAGAAGCAGTTTTCTTAATAACTTATACAAATTAAATTTTCTTTCTCTTCTGATTGACAGCATTTCCTAAATCATTTTCCACTTTGGAATGGCAAATTGATGAACGAGGAGGGTAGTTATAACACAAGAGTACTCTACAAATTCAATACTCATAATTTTAAAACTAATTTAGCTTTTGTCATCAGAGGGAAGGGAATAAATCAGTGTTTATAGGTATACAAGATTTTTTTTTAGACAGCAATGGAATCCACTCTTTAAGCATTTTATTTGGAACAGTACATGATGTAGTTAGTGACTGTTTTACAAATAATGTTCTAGTTTATATTTGACAATAAGAGACAAGGTCGCTTATTAAGAAGCAACAGCTTGAAGGAAAGATATCACACTATCATTTATTTAAATACTAGCAGTTTGTCACACTTATCCTAAGACACAATGTTAAGGATGAATGCAGAATAACATTTTACATGTTATTTTTAGCACCATCTTTCACTTCTTTGTAAGTTTATAGACGATTTTTACAAAGGAGAAAAAAGAGTTTTGGGTCAAAATTTTTTTCTGTTTGTAACTAATTTTCATGTTCTTTCCTGAAAGCTTTTCCACACTGACCCTTTTAATTAATGTTTGTCCTTGGGGATTTGTGGTCAAAAAAAGTACTGGGTCACCTGTCCATAAAATGGGGAATACATTTACTAACCTCTATTCTCATCTCCTAACAAAGGGTAAGCTATTTGTGATCTTGTGAACTCTCATGTATGTGTCTGCTGGTCAGGCCCTTTTTATCCTTTCAAAACAATGACATCCTATCTGGTTGTTGTACAATCTTGCTAATTTAAGGGCCATGTAATATGACAATAATTGGAATTTGCCATAATTAGCAGTGAAAGGGAAGACAGCTTTGGCAGGGCATAAAGAAGACTCACAGGTAATAGAATAATCATTTATTCTAAAATATTTAGAGTGCCTACCTGTGTCATGTACTGTGCTAGGTAGCAGTTAACCATCATCAATTTATAATCATTAGTAAAGTTTCTTTTTAAACTCCTGACTATGTTTCATACAGGCAGTTTAAAATGAGCAGATTTATTTTTACAGCAGTGTACTATACAATTGCATTTATTGAATATGTCAGTTAGGATGCATTTTTTTATGTTAAATGAGACAAATAAGTCCCAAACAGTTTAACAAAAATATGAGACTAATATGAAACTCAGTGAAAGATATAAGAAGGGATTCAGGATTAACTTTTTTCCCATTTACCTTTCTGTTTCCTAAAGAAGTCAAGAGTTAGCAAGAAAAAGATAGTTAAACAAGATACCTAGGAGAAAGAGACAGAGAGAGAGAGAGAGAGAGAGAGAGAGAGAGAGAGAGAGAGAGAGAGAGAGAGAGAGAGAGAGAGAGAGAGAGAGAGAGAGAGAGAGAGAGAGAGAGAGAGAGAGAGAGAGAGAGAGAGACAGAGAGAGAGAGAGAGAGAGAGACAGACAGAGAGAGAGAGACAGAGAGAGAGAGAGAGAGAGAGATTATAGCAGGGAGAAAATAATTCCCCCCTGCCCACTAACCAAAATCACAATCAGTGTGGAAGTACCTGCACAGGTCCTTCCCTGACAGGAGAGCACTACCCTGTAATTTCTCCAGGGAGTGAGGGTGGCATGAGATATATGAGTATATGAATTGTTTGAAATCTTGATGTATCATTTGTATTATTTACTTATCAAGGACAAAAATAGTTTAGTAAAAAGCGTAAAACTTGCTGAAGGATAGAATTGGACTCAGTGGTGAACAGTGTATTACATACAGATGTTGATTTATGACAATGCACACCTTAAGCCTATATAATGCTAAGATGCAATGTTCCTTCAATAAAAACTTTAAAAAAGTTTTTTTAATCTATCCATCTAAAGTAAAACTTAGAAAGCCAAATGCCATTTCCCAATGTGGAAAAAGGGGGAAAATCAATTTTATAGGAGTGTTGTGAAGTTTAAATGACAACATATTTAAGAAAATGCAGTGCACTTGACAAAAAGCCTTGTTACACAGCAGTTCTCCTTCAGTGAGCCCTGAGTGATCTACTATAAGAACCGCAGGATGAGCAAAAATAGAGTTGCAGAGTTCTTATAAATGAAGAATGGATTTCCTCTTTTTAGGTTATTTTGAATAGAACAAACCTTAGTCTGGTTCTGACTTACTCTTAAGATGTGTTTTCATACATTCACTATTGCTAGTGACTGGATCTTTCATTAGCTACAAGGTTCGTTCATCTTTTGATGCATAGGTTTTTACCTATGCATATTTGCTTTTTTAAAAAAAAAGAAATTCACTCTAGGAGTGAAGACAAATTCACAGATGATTTTCATAAAATTGCAAAATGTAAGGAATGAGGCTTGTCACCTCTATAGTGGCATTATATCATGCTTGATTTGAGTTTACAGCTAAACCAGATTTAGAGTCAATAGAGAGACAAATACAAACCAAACATTCTAAGTTAGCATGGCAGTGGCTCTCTCTACTTGGTCTGTGACTCAGTGGTTTTCTCAACACACCAGCCCTATGTCTCCTAGCTTGCTTAGGGAGGCCTGTTTTTAGATACATTATAACCAGTGACATTTCTTTCTTTCTTTTCTTTTTTAAAGGAAAGGTGCAGGCAGAAACGAAGGCAAGCAGAGGCAAGCAGGCAGGAATAAAGAGGAAGAAGCATTTATTTTATTTAGTTGTTCATCTTGGTTGTTCCTGTTGGTCCTAGGACACGAACCTGGGGCCTTGGGATGTATGTGGACTGTACCCAACCCTTACTCCACCAGGACACAACACTAGTGACATTTCTATGTCTGAGCAACTTTTAACATGCAGAGAAGTTTGGGGGCAGTTATAATAAGTAAGCACTCCTTTTAGGACCCATAGCAAAGAATTTGTAGTACTTCATAAACTAGCACATCAATAAGCTTATATAAAAATGGAGGAATTGTGCATTTTGGCTACCAGTTTAAAATATTTATAAAGGCAAATGAAAAAGGACTACACCTTCCCATCACAGCCTGTATTATAGCCTGGTTAATATTGCATGATGACTGAGTTATAAATAAACAATAAATAGAAATAAAAATAGTGAATATAAAAATAATTATTGATATAAATAATAAATATAGCAGAAGTTTAGGACTGAGATGAAATGGAACTAGATATGAAATTTAATTGAGCTTGATTTTGAGTTTAAGTAGTCTTTTGGAAGCAGTGATTCAGTAAGGATTTAAGGATTTTTTTCTTTTAATTTTAAATGAATGTGTTCACAGCTCCTCGCTCCTCAGTTCAGTCAACCAGGGATAACTATTACTGCAGTTCCAGAGAGCTGCCTGGGGGAAAGTATTTGCCTGAGGACAGTTCAGACCAGGGGCCAGAGGTTTCCATTTTAAAGTGGATCTCCTCCTGCTCAAACATTGTTTTTTAATTTCTCTTTTAAGGTGTCTATTGGGAACTGATATGATCCCCTTTTCTTGGGGAGAAAGCAAGGAAATTCTTTTCTTTGGTCTTAATTAGCTTAATTGGGAGAAGGACTCCAGATCATAACCGAATAGACTGTCAGAACTAAACTTTCTAAATGTTGTTTGGGAGTAAGAAATATTTTGTGCTCTACCTGATGGGCTTATTTATTTAATTTTCCCAGCCATTTGATTTCGTGAGGCATGTTGTAAGAGATGAAATGCTTTAGAGGTGAAATTCAAAGCGATGAACAGACACTTGCCGTGGGCTGTAAGTGATGGAATCAGCATTTAATTGGGCAAACAGTCCCCAGAAGCTACACTGACAGGGGCAGGGCAGTTGGCTAAAGCAGTAGTCAAGGCCTATGAAGAAATTCAAGTTTGACCACCACTAAACCAGTAGATCACCAGTAAAGCAAAAGTAGAATTGGATTCTTCATTTCTCCAGTTACTCCATGCTTCCCGGCCACTTTCCTCTTCTGCTTCTTTCTTTGCTTTTCAGGCACACTCTGCCTCCTGCCTAGTGCTCAGGGCCCTTGTGTTTGGAGCCTGGCTTGGATTCTGGTACATGAAAGACTCTCAATAAATATTTATTTATTTTATGAACAAATGACTACTAGACATAGTGCCCCAAAGTGTAAGTGCAGGGGTCAGACTGTCTAGGTTCAAACCTTAGCTCTCTTCTGGCTTGCCTTTTGTCTGTCGGCAAAATCTCCTTTTGTGTCCCATTTTTCTTATTTATAAAATGGGAATAATAAGAGATCTCAAGTCATAGGATAGTTGTGAAGAACAGTTGTCATAGCATAGCAATAATGATTAAAATGATGATGGTGATTATGATCTGTTACACTTAATAGTGAGAAAAGATCTTAGGGATGGGGTTCATCTTAACTCAAAATGATACTTTTTTAAAGGTGGAATTTTAGGAATGGTGAAATTTTTTTTTGCACAGGAAAACCTTTCAAATCCTTCACATTGGCCTATAGAGGGCCTACTTATTCTTGCCTAAGACTATTTTCTCTTGTTTGAGAACTGCTACTCATTTATTTATTCATGTTTATTGAGTACCTGTTATAATAGCCAGCATCCATTGACTGCTTACTATGCAACTGAAGTATAAGGAGGTTAAATAACCTGTCCTAGGTCACACAGTTATTACATGGTAGGCCTAGGATTCAGACCTAGGCTATGCAACTCCAAAGCCAGTAGTACTCTTAATGCCTATATACTGAAGAATGGGAACTTGAACCCCAGGAAAAAGTGATGTGGATTCAATTATTGTCTTCAGGGACCCTAAAACCTCCAGGGGAAGAAAATATGAGATAATCCAGTTGAGGTAGTAGGACAGGTCACCAACAGGATGCTGTTACTGACATATGTAAGACTATTTTCTTTCTTCCAAGAGCTGTTGAGGATAAGGTACTTTGGGATGAGGAGATAGGAGAACTTTTTTATATAATTAATGAAATTTTTAAGCTTAAAATTTTGTTAAAGTTTTAGAATGGAAGGAAATTGCATGACTTTTTATTTTTAAGTTGCAGTAAGAATTTATTTCTGTAGGATGTTCTGTCTTTTTCACAAAGTGTGACTATTATACATTCAGATTTCAAAATTATACCTATTATGTGTAGCCACGCTGAGGCGCCAAGTCAGCAGTCATGAATATTTCGTGTACCTCCCCACCTCCCTTTCTAGTACCTGATTTCTCTAAAAACTTTTTGGTATGATAGTAGCAAAAATAGCAAATGCAATTCAATTTAACAATAATTTATTGAGCATCTCCTTTGTGCTAAGTTATATACGACTTTGTTCTAGCTCTTTGAGGAGTACAGGGAAATAAGTAAGGGAATCATATATTTATACATGTAATTACCATTCCTGATGCTCTTTATTCCTTTATGTCCATCAATGCTTCCAGCCATTATCATTTCTGTTCTGCCTGAAAGACTTCCTCTAACATCTTCCACTGTGAGTCGGCTAATGATGAAATTCTTTCATCCTTTGTGTATATGTATGTATGTATATATCTATATGTATATATAGATATATATATATAAAGTGTTTGACTTTCATTTTCATTTTTAAAATGCCTTTTCTCTTTGTATTTCCTTTTAGATGTTTAATATTCCATGTCTTTAATTTGACTAGTGTATTTTCCAACACTACCAATTTGTCATTAATCTCAGAGTGTATTTTTTATTTTACATACTATTGTTTTCATTTCTAGAGGCTGAATTTATAGCTTTTAAATATTTGCTATTCTTCTACTTAATTTTTGAATAATTATAAAATTATTTAATGATTTTACCTGCTAATTCTAACAATTGGGTGAATTTCAATTAATTGATATTTTTCTTTTCATGATGGGTCATACTTTTATGCTTTTTTAAAACATGCCTGGTACATTTTGATTGATGTTAGATATAATAAATATTGTTAAACTTTGTTCTGGGACACAGTTAAGAAAATTTGGGTCTTGCTCTCAAAATGTGCTAGTTAGGACCCAAGCAGTGCCTAGCCTATAGATAATGATTTATTTCTTAAGACGTGGCCCTTTTGCGTACTCTGTCCAGTGCCTCATGAGTTATGAAGTGTTCTAGTCTGACTGGTAGAAACAAGCAAACTTCATGGACCTATATATATACCAGGTACTGTTCCCTCTAATAGTGAACAACTTAACAAAGGAAGACACAGTGTCTTTTTTCATAGTCTTTTGGGATTTGAAATAATTAATGCTGTGTTAGATGCTGGGTGATAAAAGAACTATAATGGTATTGGAGAGAAATTTAACCAGACTACAGGGATCAGGGTTTTTTGTTTTTTTCCTGAGGAAGTGATAATTGCTTTCCAGTCAAAGGAAACTACATATGCGAATGTCTAAAGTAAGATAAAGCAGGCCTAGTTCTGTTTGAAGGATTGAAACAGATCTTGGTTGGCTCTAGTGAAGAGTATTAGGAGTAGGGGCAGGAGGTTGTTATGTCAATTGCTTTTAATGAATAAAATAAAATTAACAAATAAAGGCTCCAGAGTCAGACAACCTGGGTTCAAATTCTAATTCTACCACTTACATGTCTTCGTTTCTCTAAAATGGTGATGATAATAAATTTCCTCAATATACTAGGACAATGTTGGATTACATATTATAGAGAATATGAAAGAATAGTAGCCTAAGAAAAAATGAGCTACATTTTTCTCTGGGTTAGAGATATCATCAGAATGACTTAGATTCTTTCAATCTTCTTCTATCCCAAAGCGTGGCCCAAGATGGCTGCTGGAGCTCCAGCCATCAAGTCTGTTTTTCAGACAGAAGGAATGATGAAGTAGGGAAAAGCAAAAGCAATGATAATTTTTTAAAAGAAATCATTTCTGAAATCCCAGACAACTTCTTTGCATAAATCATTCATTAAAAATTATTTCCATGTCCCTTCCTAGTTCTAAAGGAAACTGAGAAACATGACCTTTTTGCTAGCAATATTATCACCATCAATAGAATTAGGACACTATTACTTGAGGACAAAGGAAAGAAAGGATATTGGGTGAGCAAGAAGCAGTTTTTTTCCTATACAGTTCTCTCATAGGTTTAATAGATTAAATTAAAAATATATAGAGAACACCTGGTTTAGGATGTGGCATAAATTATTTGTTCAGTATATGTTATCTTCTCAAAGTCAATTCAGAACAACCCTTTTTCAGAAGTATTGTATAAGGGCAATTAACTTTAAACAAAAGGCTCTCTTACCTACACTTGAGTGAACTGGTTTTTCTGTCTCACTGCTGTGGTGTGAATGGATGTGTATGATACTGTTCACATGACTAACAGCACAAGATCAAGTAAACAAGTCCCCTTCACACTGTATTGGTCTAATACACCACACATCTAATTACCCTTTGTTAACCCGAAGAGTTATTAATCTTTGCTAGAAAGACATGCTAATTGTACCTGATCAACCTGACAAAATAAGCAAATCATAAAGCCAACCAAGTAGAAATCAAACAGAAAGAAAATGAATTTTTTTTTATCATAAGGCCTCCCTATTTATGGTGTGAAGTAAACAGTCATTTATGGACTTAAGTTCCTTGATTCACACCTTATCTCAGACTATTTGCTTTCATAGTTTGTCATTAGTAAGCACAGTGAGCTGTCAGAATTTATCTCATATTCTGGCATCATCATCATCATCATCATCATCATCATCACCATCATCACCAGCACCATTACCTTCCCCATCATAATGATTACCCCTCTGCAGGGACATTTTCCTTAACCTACATCAACTTAGCCTGAGATAATAAACAAAGGGAGTGCAGGCAGACTTTTCCTTGGTTTGCCTGACTGGGGTAGATCTGGCTGGAGAGTTAACTAAGCACTATGAGATAAGGCTATCATCAGCTGGAGAAGTAAGGCAGGGAAGCAAGTCCATTAAAAACACAGGAGGCTTGACTTATCGCTGCACGTGACTATGTGCTTTTAAATGTCGACAGCTTCTATAAAAATTCCATCTTCCTCACATGTGGTCAACTTGACTTACTGCGGTGAAAATTGGCAAGGCGCTGACCCTTCACGTTTATCTCAGCCAGAGCCAGATAACCTTGCCCTGCAGTCTAAAAATACCCTGCCCTCCCTGCATTCTTTTTATCTCTCAAGCAATAATGACGAAATGAGCCTGGGCCTTGGAAACAACATGAGGACTTGGAAACATGTGCATTCCCACCTCTGCAGCCCCAACACACTAGACCTTTGTTTTTAGAAATTGAAAGCACAGACCAGATGCCAAGGGGTGAGGTGAGGACACCTGCAGGTTTTCTCAGGCTCTGGTGGCCCCAGACAGTTGCTGCTCTTTAGGTCTGCTGATTCCTTCTGCGTGTTGATGACTCTCTTAGTGGTCTGTTTTTCCTGGGATGCTCTTTGCCAAAGCAGTAGGATCAGGAGTTAGAAGTTCTTGTACTAGTTCTGCTGTGTCACCAAACTTACTGATCTTGAGAAAATCACCCATATTTTTGGGTCTAAACTTCCTCCTATGTAAAACAAGGATATTGATAAACTGTTTTCTAAAATCTTCCAACTGCTTCATGATTCTTTTTCTTGGTTTACAATTCCTCCCATTTTGTCTCCTAAAAGGTCTGCTCGTGGCTTGCTTTATTTAATATCTCCCAGCGCTTTTTCCTCTGTCTCCACCCAGAAGCTGATCGCATAACTCTGGGATGTTTGGTAGTTCACTGTGTTGAGAACCCGTGTCCCCCATACTGCTCTCGAGTCATCCAGAGTTTTAGTCATTTCCTAGCACTGATCTGAGATAAACAAGATGATGTTTTTGGCCTAAAACTGTTTGGTACTCCAAGTTTGTTCCTGGCAGTTACAAAATTATAGGAACAGAAAAGCTTTTCAATATGGTCTCAGTAAAAACATTCCAGGAAACACAGTCAGCAGAAAGAAAACCAGGTGCCTGTTTTGAGATGTAACAGTGGAGGCTGGGGACTAATCACCCCAACTAGCCTTTTAGTCATGTTGAGAAGAAACAATCTCCACTGTGCTCAGTACAAAATGAAATTGAGACTTTTGGAGGCTTTGTGCTGTGTGAACAACCTGAGTCCAGCACTCGTTTGCTTCTGCAGAGCATGGTGCTGACCTACCTAATCTGGAGGGTGTCTCCTGAATTTTGCTCTCTAGTCAGAGCTGACTCAAGTTGGAAGGGGGCTGAATTGGGCTTGAAACTGATGCTGTAAATGGAGCACCAGCATTTTAAACAGTCCATAAGCAGATGGTTATTAATGAACTTTGTTAATTATCACCTTAAGCTGTATTTAAAAATGACCTTTTAAAGTGATGCTACAGAAGTATGATCCATACCAGTGTGAGCAAGCCTTTGACTTGATTAGATCCTGATACCTTTCTCTTGATGAAATTGTAACTTATTAACATTCTCAAATGAGATGAAACTATACATGTAAGAAGGTTTTAATACAATCGTTTTTGAGGAAATGTCAAACTTCATTGCATATCTTTCCCTCCCGCCTCCTCCTTTAATGGCAGAGTTCAGTGAAGGACTGAGCCAGATTAATGAGCGAGGGACAGAGGGGATTTTGGAGCCAAGGAAAAGACCACGTAGCAGATCAGTCTCTAATTTAATCATCTCAGTAGGCTACTCAGTGAGCTAGCATTATTGAACTACCCTGATCATATTTATGTACCTGTGGAAGCAAAAATGAGGGAGGAACTAGTTCTGTGTTTGTGGACATAAGGGAGACAGGAAGAAAGTGAAATTGTCAGGCTGAGAAATATGTGACCTGGAACAAAAAAGCGTGATTGGCTAAGTAAATCCACATAATTAAATTAAATATGAGTAGCCACTGATTGAGAATTGGGGCATAGATGGAATATGGTTGCTTTTAATGACCCACGATTTATTTACACCTTAAACACCATGTTTCCTTACTGCTCTAAAGTAGTAAAATTGCCTTCTTCCTGGTAAAATTTATTGCCATTTAAACAAGCCAAAAGGCCATTCTGGCAGTCATTACAATAATCTATCATTTCTGCAACTGCTGGTATCCTGTTCTGTGGTCAAATTCAATCTGAGAAGGGTCAACAGAATTTTTCCACCGACTGCTTCCCTCTTGACTATCATCAATTTACTTTTGTCAACAAAAAGGGCATTACTACGGAATGAAATAGAAGATCCCCTTAAGACCTCTGGTAAACACCGCGAGCTGCTCTGCCGCCTGCTATCTCCTCAAGCAGCGGACCTCTCTTCCTGCGTGAGCCTGTGCGCATGTCATGCAGAAACATGGACAGGACCCCGGCAGCCAGTCTGTTTTCTCTCCAGGGACAAAAAGAAGTGTCACACTCTATACTTTCTGGCTTCCAGAAGGACTTTTCTGGGGGAAGGGGAAATTTTGGGCCTTGGAGAGGAGTTGTCCCTATAGTTAGTCAACTGTTAGTCCCCTCTCTCCCTTTTCCATCCCCTCACATTTCTTTTTGCTCTCTTGTAGTACATGACATTTCTTGTTCAAATTTCAGATCAGCAATTCCAACCACTGTTCACGGCAGGGGATGCTGGTTCTGTAATACAGGATGGAAAAAAACAGCCCTTTGGCATTGAGGTAATCATTGTGATTTTCTCCACTCAGGGAAAACAAGGAAGCAAATTAAAGCAAAAAAAAAATAATGCAGCAAATTCGGGCTTTCTCCCATAATTTTCTCGACAAACTTAGAAAAGGTTGATTTTTTTTTTTAATTATGAGAAAGGGACTTGGATAAATGGAACTGTTTGTGGATTGTTTCTTGTCTGTTTGAGGGTATAGACTGCTTCCAGGTCCCACTCTGGAAGCCAGTTTTTACCTTCTCTGTGGACCGGAGGAGCCGCAGTGAGTGAGTCTCTACATCAGAACTGTAGTTATCACCTGTTGATATGGTTTAGGTTTCTAATCAGCAGGTTTAATATTGTGCAGAGTACAAATTTGAGAATGCTGTGTGTCTACACTGGTTTGTGGAGGGGAGAGGGACACACTGACTTGTCAGCTATGTGTAAGGACATGGACAAGAAGATGGTTGCTCTTTGTCTTTTTAACATCTATTATGTATCACTTAATATCTGCTAGATTTTAGTTTTGTGTATAGTGTGTTCTCTTGACTTTATATACTGGGTGGGAAAATTCATGTGCCCATTAGTTTTGACTGAAGTCTAGCTTTAAGTTAAGCAAAACATCAAGTTTTATGAATATTCTGCAGCTTGGACTAAGCCAAGCTTGAGCTGCTTTATAATAGCACCTTATACCAAATTTATAGATGCTTGTGTGCAATATAGATGCTCTGCTCTTTTCATTATCTTAAACTATGTCAAACTCCTAAGTCTACAGCTTTATGTATTTTTCCTATTACAAAAGACATATGTTCTTGGTAAAAAATAGAAAATATTAAGACTAAAGAGAAGAAAAGAATTTCTGTTGTAATATTTTTATTATTATTTTTAAAGAAAAGGTGCAGGTAGGAATGAAAGCAAGTAAGCAGGCTGGATGAGAGACAAGGAAGAGGCATTTGTATTTATGTTTAGTTAGTGGTTCACACTGGTTATCTCTCCCCGGACCTGGGACTTGAACTCAAGGGTAGGTGGCCTTGTTTTCCTTTGGAGGTGATTGATCAAACTACTATTCCACTAGGGTGTGATTTTTATAATATTATTAAGATAATTAATAATCTCATAACAGAGAAGATCACTGTTAATATCTGGGTATACATAATTTCATATTTTCTATAGCTCTCTGCTTATCTGTGTCTATCACCTATCTATTATATACATATTTACAAAAAAGTTTTTAAAGGTGTTTATAGGAGTGCTGTTCATAAGTACAGTTATGAATACTCATCAGAATACATTGTAGTTCATATATAGAATGGAATAGTATATAGCAGTCAAAATGAATGAACCGAAGCTGACCAAAAAATAAATTACTCTCTGCAATATAATTTGGAGCCCAAACTATAGGTTTCCAAAGATTATGTACAGCATGATTTTCTTTTTTACCGTTAAGAGAAAAATAACAGAAGCAAAAAACCAAACAAACTTGCGTTTATGCTTTAGAAATACAGATAGGTGTAATAGAAATTGAAGGCTTACTGCAAAGGTGAAAATGACAATGCGGTAGTTGCCTGCTGTCTAGATTTGGGGAGAAACCTGGAGGTGCTAACACTCCATAAATGACTTTCATCCAGTTTCTTTCTTTTCAGTCCATATTCTTATTTCTGTTTCCAGGCTATGCTACTTCAGTCTTGGCACTATTGACATTTTTGACAAGATCATTCCTTCTTTTGGTAGTGGGGACTGTCTAAATATCATTGTATGATATTTAGCAGTAGCTTCACTCCCCCTCCCCACCACAAGACTCAGTAGCAGTGTTCCCCTCTGGTGGTGACAATCAAAAATAATCTCTAGACATGGTCAAATGTTCCCTGATGGCCAAAATTGCCTCTGGTGAGAACCACTGTGTTAGGAGAATGTATCAGTTATTGGACCAAGAAGAACATAAATGGTAAAGTGGATCTTGTTTTAATATTTCTCCATTTTTCAATATAGTCAGTCACCACTTAGCATTATCCATTCTACAAACTCTACTCAATTTTGTTGCCCTTTTGGATGATTTTGGTTTTAGTAGCAACACTGATATCATAGCATAGCCCACTAAATGACTTGGTACAGAAAAGCATTTTGCTGTTTTTATTAAAAAGTCCTTTGTAAAATCCACTGACATATTTGTGTTGGCTCTCATGGAGCTCCGTTCTGCAACATCGTTGATTCTCTAGGCAGTATGGAAACTTCTGGTAGAGAACCCATGCTGCTGGGTGACCTCAGGGAAGCCACTGTGCTTCATCAATCCCATATGAGGGAAAAAAGAGCAGTCATAACAATTAAACTGACTAGCCTAGAAGGCCTTCTGAAGCAAGGTCTGTGTGAGGACAAACTTGTAATATTTATTGTGATTATCAGCCCCTCAGGGGCCTTTTGAAGAATTCTGTCTGATTTATCAGACAGCTGCCCCATGGATATGCATGAAGTGAGAAGGGAAGGAGTGGGGGCAGGGAAGTGGAGAATGTAGCCAGGTTGGTGGCAGTGCTCCAAGGGTGACCTCATATTTACCCCCAGATGTTCAAATAATTTCTAAATATCCTCACAATCTTGGTGTGGTGCCATTTTCAGTTTTTGCTGAACTTTGGGAAGCAAGGAAGGCTTTTGAATTGTAATGCTCACTTTAGCCTGTGAAAGACATGGTAATGTTCAAAAGCAGCCTGACCTTTTCATTGTGCATTGCTGATTGGTTGACTGACCATTGCTCTTCCCTACTCCAACTGCTTCGGCAAATTCCTTGTCTCCTTCCTTTCTTAGCACCAGGACATAATTCTACCAAGGCTCTGGCCTTTTCCAATTTCTTTATTGAGAATTTATTCATCTTACTCTAGTCCGTAAGGTTTTGTTTTGTTTTTCCCAAAGGTGAGGATTAAATGATGAAATTAAAACAGCAGATTAATCAAAATCAATGAATGCTTGTGTCTTGAATTATCCCTCTTCAACAAAAACAGAACTATGTGATAGGCCAGCTTGATTAGAAGTTGCACCTGTCCTAATGTTCAAATAGGATAGGTTATTAATTTTGAGGAGGAATACTCAGATTCCAACAAATTCCAAGCAAGGGGATATGTATAAAAAATATCCCTTTCAAATATTTTTCAAGCTTTTACTCTGTTATTAGCAATAACTCTGCCTATATATCGATATGCTACTAAAAAAAACCAACTTTAAGGCCCCATTTACCCAAATAATTTTTTCAAAGGATAGATTGGCTATTTGTCTTGACAGGACATTCCCACCACTAGAGTAATTCTTGCCCATGAAGGTAGGAATATTTACCATAATAAGCACTGCTGGAATTCACATGTATTATCTGGAAGGGGTAGTGGAATTGGGGAAAAGAGATATAACTATCTCTTATGAATATGACTTCAAAATTTAGCATTAAATAGCTGACTAAATTAACCATTTCAACATTGAAAGCAGAGAACAAGCTCTGAGCTATGGGATAACGGTTAAAAAAATACTTTAAATAAACCTTCCTTTTTTGATATTGACTTGAAGTGATAGTGAATCCATTGTCTACTGCTGGCTACATCTATTCTCAAGCTGTCCATATTTCTCTGATATAGATTAAGGCATTTGTGCAAAGATGTTGGACTGTTGAATCTGTCACTGAAGTAGTGACAACCCTGTCAGCTTTAACTAGACAGAGGAAGCAATCGTTTAGTATGATCTTCACCACTTACAGATAAAGTAATCACTAAACACATGTTAGATGACACAAAGATGTCTCTTCAATGACACTTTCCTGAAAATGAAGCCCTAAGGCTCACCAGGCAGTATGAAACACATGAACCAATACAGATGGAGGCTTTTCCTCTCCCATGTTGGACACTCTATCCTGACAGTTAACAAGTCGACTTCTCTCTAAAGGGATTAACTAAGAAATAATTACATGCAGCTTGTACCCCGCAGAGCTATCTTATATATGCTTGTCAAAAATCACTTTGAAGTGGGCACAGATCTACTGGATGCAATTAGGATCATCAACTAAAGGAATTATAATAAAAAAAAATCTATTTGAGTGGCAGTAAAATAAACTTAATTTTTACCCAGGATTTTAGATGGAAGAAAGATTGCTTTAGAGTGTGGGCTTCAAGAAGATAGAGTTAGTTTTTCTTTTAATGCTGTATCCCTGCACTCAGGATATACACATTCAAATTTGTGGGATGAGTTAATTAGTGAATGGATGCTTGCATTGTAGCAGTTTTCATGTGCAATTTCATTGATAATGGGAATGATGATCAAGTTGTGAATTCCTTGATATCATTATAATTGCCAACATTTACTGAGTATTTATTATGCTCCAGGCACTGTTTTAAGTGTTTTAAATACACAGACACATTTAATCCTTCAGTGGTCTTATGCAGTAGCCAAATTTTAATCCCAAATTATCTATGAGAAAATTGAAGATTAGAGAGGTAAAATAATTTGCTTAAGATTGTGTTAGGTAGAACTAGAACTTCAACTCAGTTCTAGTTAATTGGGATAATCTATTATACTTTTGAGTGTACTTTATTGTTTAGTAAAATTAATTCTAGACTTTGTGATTCCACTGCTCCAGCTGAGGTACAAACTATTCTTGAAATTCCGTTACATCATTTCTCTTTTTTTTTCCTTTCTTCCTTGCTTTCTTCTTCTTCCTCTTTTTTTCTTTCTTACCTTCTTTCTTTTCTCTAGCCCAATGTGGTGGATGACTTTCAGGAGTAGGGCTCAGATTATCAAAGAGTGAGGGAAGAAATCATTTTATTCTTCTCATACTTCCCTTTTTTTCAACTCCTTTTTTGTTGTTGCTATGGTGATAGAGGATGTACCATAAGCAATAAAACCCAAGAAACAAACTCAACATTTAAATGTTTTGGTTTTTGTTTTTTATTATAAGCTTGGAATCCCAGCCTATCACTCACTGTCCTTTTCTGCTTCTCTTAACCTCTGTTTCTTCATCTGTGAAATGCAGTCCTTCTGAGGGTTATGATGATTAAATGACATGATATACACAGTACTATAATAATACTTTGCTCAAATTGTGAACATTCAGTAAATGTTTAGTTCTCCCTCTTTCTTCTTATGTGCTTTCTTAGAAACTGATGTTCAAACCATGATGTCAGAAAGCAATAGAAGGAATATTAAGGATCCAACAAAAAATGTAGGTATAGTTTCACCAGGACAAGGCTTGTTTATTTAATATTACTGTGGTGCTTTCTCTTAGAGTTGAGAACCACTTTTCTCAGGAAGGAGTGTCTCCCTTGGCCAGGTTCCTCATGCTGGCCCATTTTAGTTCCTCAACAGGCGTCACTAAGTGAACCAGTGGCACAGCTTCAAATTCTTTGGGTGGATTTTGAAATTTGTCTTCTTCAGGTCATTGTTTGAGTCACTTGATACAGAACTCCAAAGGGTCCCCTGGACCTAAGCCCAGTCTGTGAATTTTAACATTCCTGGAAGGGACCATCTAGTTTCGGGTACTTAACTTGAGTAACCTGACCCTTTCTCCTGGATCCAAAGACTGGTGTGAAGGCACCAGAGAAACAGAAAAGCCAAATGAAGAAACTATTTGCCTACAATTGTATCAGCTTTATCTTTGTTTGATTTCCAAGGCATTACAAACAGGATACTATGGCAGAAGCAAATTCAAGTTTTAGGGGTGGGGGTCTGAAGCTTGTATAATTCAAAAGGTTCTCTTCCAGGGAAAATATCAAAGTACCTCTTGAATGTATTGCAAGAGCCCCTGGCAAGCAGGAGTCCATGGACTTGAGAGACTCTACAAATAAATTCCAGTGGCTTCACGTTAAATCTACTGATGGTCATACAATTCATTAAATCAAGTAAATACTTTCTGGAGCTCCAGCTAGGACCTTACCTGGGCCCACTTATTGGAAGCTAACTTACTGTATGAAAAATTTGTTATCTTTCCCCTGTCCTCTTTGCCTGTCAGAAGGCAATCAGCTTTTCCTATCTTGGAATTGTCTGAGGTTTCCACACGTAACTATAAAGGGACCAATGATAGTCAGGTTATACTTATAGATTTGAAACAATATCTAACAATTTCTAGACCTTGAGATAACTATTTTATATATAGTTTCCTGTTTAATTCTCACGTTATCCCTGTGAGATAGCTATTCCATATTTTTCTTACTTTCTCAAGTATCTCACTCTATAAATGTAACTTGCTCCTTCTCATGAACAGTACATAGCAGAAACAAGCTCAAATCTAGGCCTTTGTAGTCAAGAGTTGAATCCAAATTCCTAACCACTTTGCCATAATTTTAGGATTGAATTGTAATGTGGGAGGAATGCAATGAAATAGTTTCCTTTTAAAAAGCAGATAATTTGAGGTTCAGTTTTCCTTATCTCATTTTCCCCTCCCTTTTTCCTTTACTAAATAACTGTCTATTCATAGCATGGCCTACTTCTATACCTCAGTGTTCTAACTATAAAATGGGACAGCAATACCTTATCTGCTTGAAAGTCTCTGGCTAGATCCTGTGTCCCTTGAGGTTTCTTCCAAGTTTAAGCTCTGTAATTACTCATCTACTACTAAAGTTGCTAAATACCTGTCTCAGTATTTGACTGAATTCAGATCTTAAATAAATAGCTGACATCCAAATGTTGCCCCAGAGTTTAGAATGGAGCAGCCATCAAACAAAAGTCTCCCATGCAATAAGCCAGTGTTGAGACTTTGAAAAACAAAGATCAGTCTGAAGAAGTTCAAAGAGAGGAATAAAAAGGTATGTTCCCAGTTAAATGCACCCATGTTGAACTGAAGACTCAGAAAAGTTCTTTTCATTTTATTTTATGTTGGACCGACTTTTAAGAAAACAATCTTGGGAGTGTTTATTTTATAACTTTAACATCGTCCAAGAAAATGTGGACAGCCAAACTCTGAAAAAGCACAGTTGTGAATTGAACTCATTTTCAGTAAGCAGAAAACCCTTTCCTGTTTCAGACTTACATGACCATAGCGACACTGTCGCTCCCAAAGTGGACAAAAGACACTGTCAACTGTGTTGGGCTAAGAAGTTTTTCCTCTGATGATTCGTCTTGAATTGGACCGTTTGAAAGCTCACTCTCCATTGCAAAATGAGAGAGGAAGCCAGAGCTCTTATTCTTTTAATTAGTATTGCAGTGCAGATAATGATGTGGTGATTTTGGGAACAGTATATTATCTTTAACAGACCAAAATGGACTCCAATTTGTGTTTGCAGCATTGACGATGTGTATTAGGTCAGTATTTGTACTCTGTGAATTCTTTGGTGTTTAAGCAGTTTTACTCAAATAAGTTTTATGTTATTTACATCTTTTTTCTACTATTTATATTTTTCCAGTACAATTTTATATGATGGTCAGTGTGTGCACATGTTTGTGAGAGTGTGTGTGTGTGCACACATGTGTATGTATGCACTGCTGGTATCTGAAAAGCACAGAACAGAGTTGGAAATAAGTGAAATGATAATACCATTAGTTCTTAATGCATATATGTGCCCTCCGATTTTTATTAATTCTTTTTAATACTTTACCAAACTACTAATATGTTCCTAAAATGTTATATTGAAGACCAAATCCCTATTGCTGTTAATCTGTGTTAAATTTTTAATGAAATTTAGATATGAATATTTAAAGATATTTTTCATATTTTGGATTGGGAATTTTCCCCCCAGACTTGTATTTAGCTTGTTAAAAGTGACAATGTTTTAATGGAAAAAAGCATGAGATGATCAAATTCTGAAGAAAGTCTAAATTCTGTTATTACTTATTAATAGGACTTTGAACACATCTTCCTGTGCCAATGAATCTCAGTTTCTCCACCAGCAAAATAGATAACGTGTTTTACCTCTCTTCATAGACCGAAGCAATGGCCAAATTAATGAATGTATCCATGGGATCTAAGTGTATGAAAACTTAAGATGCCGTTATTGCTTCAGAATTGAGCTCCAACATGCAGAACACATAAAGAACACAATCGGGTTACAGGAAATGTGATGATGTTTATTCTCAGAGTAAAAATAGACTAGTTTTCTGATCACACTATACAAAGAAATATAGTTATGTTATCTTTTCTGTAGATAAGAGGAGCCTCTTGGAGATAGAGAACATATAAGGAAATACATGAACACTGAAACACTGAGTTCTGTCAAAAATTAAACCAATTCTTATAAACACTGAAGGCCAATAGAAGGGGTCCAATGCAATACATACAAGTTTTCAACCCAGTTGTGCATCAAAATTTATGGATTTTTCAAAAACCACATTTAAGAGCTATGAAAGAATACTTCCAAGACTGTTTTCTTTCTTTTTATTCTCCCTGACCCTGGGTCTCAAATACAGGTCCTTGGGCTTTACATGGTCTCTGCCTTATCCATATAATCACCTGAGCCATATGAGTGCACTCAGATTGTGTTCTTAAAATTCAGTCCAACATACAATAAAATGAGAAGAACTTTTCTGATTCATCACTTTAACATGGGTACATTTAACTAGGAACATACCCTTTTCTTCCGTTCTTTGAACTGAGTTTCTGCCCCTGGAGATGATTGATTCAGAAGTCTGAATGGAGCACAGACATTTGTAGAGTTGAGAACCAATGCTGTATCTTTATGTTTACTGGTTAATATTATCAATATGGAATGCAGCAAGGTAAGTATTTTTATTGATTCTGGTTGGGTTTTGCCAGTGATGTTGCCCATGTTTGACAACTAGTCATCAACACTAGATCTTCACTCTTATGTTCTCTTTACCTTGCATGCCTTCTAGTGAGTCTTTTTTTTCTCCTCCTGAACTGTCAGTTTCTATTCTTCCATATAACCTTCCATACAACATTACTTTGGACTCATCAACACATGATTAAATGCTTTACAGGCTCTATCAACCAGAATATTTCTTTTACTAGTGATCTCTTAAAACCAACCTAAATCTCAGCTTCCATGATTCTTTTCCAGACTGAATAGAAGTAAATATGGGTACCTGCTCATACCTTCCTGGATTTTATGAATAGGGCATGTAGAATGAAAGCAGTATTTTAGAAAGACTAAGCAATAGTCAGTAGTCAGTGTACAGGATAGATTTGAGGGAGGAAAAAGTGGAAGCAAGAACATCAGTGAGACATTACTGCATTTGCCTAGAGGAATGACAGGAAAATGATGTAATTTCCTAGTTAACTGAAATAGGAATGATAGCACAAGGAACACGAAGTATGGAACTGATTTAGGTAGAGCGATCAGTTTGTTTTTAAACATTAAAGGAATTGCTGTGATGACAATACTTTTTGTTAAATAGTGGACCCCAAATGCAAAATTCACTAATACAGTGTAAATGAGTTTGAACCAGGGGAGAGAAAATTGGAGGCCTTGATTCTAATCCTCACTATCTGTATATCCTCATTTGTAACTTCTCTGCTCCCAACTATCTCTTCCTTTGAGGATTCTAACACCCACTGTATCTACTACCTGTATCTATTACTTGTGCAACTAATATGTAACACATGCATCACATTTTTGGTTTTCTATGTGATAATATAATTGAATAAACTCCACCTGAGGAAGAAAGGACATTTCCAAAGGGGGCCCAGGGAACACCATTATCTCAGAAGCTCATTTCAACCTCTGGGATATGCATTTCGCTCCTGGATTTTAAAGGCCTTGTCCTTGCAATCAAAATGCACTGGGCTTGTTAATAAATGACATTCAGGGAATTGCACTGGCATTGGGATTTGTCTATTCAGTCAGGGCTTCCCAGAGTGAGGCAGTACGCTGCCCTCAACAGAGAACTCTGTTTATCACTTTGGAGATGCAATAAAAATAACAAATGTCCAGAGTAAACCTAATTCACTATGCTACTTAGTATTTGAAATACATAAATATGTCAAGCAAAAGACCTCTAATAGACCCTTTTATCCTGGTAATAGTGTACATATAATTTTCCTCTCATTAGTACAAAAACTACCTAGGGAACTCTTGGCCCATCCTTCATCCATTTAATCTGCATTAGCTTACTTTTACCTTGTGTTTAATCTGCTTTCCCTCAAGGTATTTTGAATAAATCAATAGGAATACATGATTGTTTAATGATTTTTAGAAGAGCTCCCTTCGACCACAGCTGCATGATTTAGAATGACTAATTCCACTTTTTACAATTGATCCTTCCCTTGTGTGGATCATCCATTTCTGCCAGGCCTTTGTGAGCGAATTCTACAGCAGACTGCTCGCTATTCCCTGGGCTCCTGGTGGGCTGGCTTGCTTGCTTGATGGCAGGGCCCCTCCCTCATCACCATCTGATTAAGCATTGCGTAAAGGCCTACTCTCAGCCCCCTGCTCAGCTGCTGCTTAGAGGCAATTTTCTGGGAGTTCACATGTGTCTAATTTCAAAATCTCCTTCCTCTGTTTCTCTTCACTGTACATGCCTGAGAACTGGACGACCCTTCAAATACACACAGAATTACCTGAGTATTGGATGGAATAATAGAGATCTAATAAGACAGCAAAAATTCATTTTGCCGAAGGTTCATGATAACTGTCTAGGTTTATCTCTGTGTGTGTGTGTGTGTGTGTGTGTGTGTGTGTGTGTGTGTGCTGGGATTCCTTTTCTATTTCATTATTTTGAGAATTTTGAATTGGAACAGAGAGATGCTAGACTCAGTGTCAGTTACTTGAAATTTGAATATGGAGAGCTATGGATGGTGATGTGCTTGGGGAAGCAGAGAAAATTGATCGGCAAAGAAGGATGAACCAGAGGGAAGCAGACACCAGACTACGTGATGGCCTATAGCTGGGGAGAGGGGTGAGAGAGCGGTTGCAACCTTCTTGCCAGCTTTTCAGTTCCTGCTTCTGGTCCCCTGAGACCTGAATGTCTTCTTTCCCTAGAATTATCTTCTGTTTCTTATAATCTCTTTCTCTCTCTCTCTTGTTCATTTGATGTTTCTATTACTTTAAGGAATTTTGATTGCAAGAGAATCATGTTGTTTGGAGTGATCTGATGATATAAGACTTATTAAAGTGATAATATTAACTTAAATTTCCTATCCAAGTATTCTTAGAAACTCCTGTTTACAGAAAAATAGGCAAGAAAACTTTATTCCCAATTTCCTGAATTAATGCCCACTATAAAAATAAACTAGTTGTCTATTTTTATCATATAGAAATAAATTATAATATATATATATATAAATTATTGTTAGACACCACTATATTTTAGCATGGATTTAGGCATTGACCATCACAAATTCTGCTTTTTGAGTTTATTATTATACTTCCCTGAGTCTACTTTCTCATTTACTGTCTAAGTGGGAATAACGATTTCTTCTTTTTAGGCTTGCTATGAGAATTCAATGGATAGCGTTTGTCTAATGCCTGACTGATAGGCCACCTTCATTTCAACACAGTGAACATTTGTCAAGTGCCTCTGATGGATCCCAATAATAATTCTAGATCTTGAGAAGGGACCACTGTGTACAACACTGCTTTGCATCCTTTTGTCCACTGGTTTTCTTATTCTCACACCATCCTCATGAGGCATGTAGTTCAGTTCTAGGTGTCCTGCCCAGTGCTCTCTGTGCTCACTCTTTCCAGTCACACTGGCCTCACTTAAAACTACCAGCTCCTATAAATCACTGAGCCCTGGAACCACAGTGGGTACGGGAAGCAGAAATGAGTCACACCTGAACAACCATTATCATTTTATATCACTTATATGACTTCATAATCAACCAACTTGAATGATTGGTTCAAGTTCTATAAAATATCAAGAACTGGGGCACGGAATCAACCAGCCTTCAGGACTGTATCTGCTAGGCCTGTGACTGGGACTGGTGATGGAAAAGAACTTTCCAATGACCATGAGGGAGTCTTTCCCTTTGCTCTGTTGATGTCCAGACACTGGCAACCTCAAGCTATGGTCAGTATAGAACCCAAAGTACTTTAAAAAAATATATGGGTTATGGAGTCATTCTCATTTAAGATTTTTTTAAAAACCTTCTGAGAAAATCAAGTGACAGGAGTAAGTGTCTGTGGGAGAGAATGGCAAAGAAAGTCAGGTAATATTTCTTGTGCCACCTTACTAATTGAAGGGATTTGCCTTCTGTGGTAACTCTTGGTGCTGAAGCTGGCATACTCCTGTCTCTCATCTCATCAAATTTTGTTGCCTGGAGCACAAATGTGCCAACACTTTTTATTAGGTCATAAATAGCTGAGTAGTCAGTCATGCTCTGTGGCCATGCTTTCAGTCTGCTGACCTTAACTCCTATCAATGCAGTAGATACTTGGGTAAGATTTTTTCAAGCACTCTCTCCTTCTGTCCACACAATTACTTTGGGGGGCAGGTACTATATGAACTCTGTTTTAGAGGTGATAGATGATGAAGTTGAGAAGCATAGAGGCCCTACAGATTGTAAGTGATAAAGCTGGGACTCAAGCCCAGGTACTCTAACAACTCTGTGTGTAACTTCTTTCCTTGTTCATCATTTTCTGCTTGAGGTGCACACTGATCTTGAAAGTTCCCTGGTTCTGCAATCATGAGAAGGGAAACATGTTAGATTATTTTTTAAGACTATTTTTAAAGAGAAGTTTTAGTTTTACAACAAAATTGAGAAAAATGTGCAGAGATTCTCCATATCCTTGACCCCACATGTGGAGAGCCTCCCCCATTATCCTGTCCACCAGAGTGGTATTTGTTACCACTTCATGAACCTATGTGGGCACATCTTAATGATCCCAAGTTCATAGTTAACTTGAGGGTTTATTCTTGGTGTTGTATATTCTATGGATTTAGACATCATTAGAGTAAAATTGAACTTTTTCACTTTCCTGAGAATCCCCTGTGCTCCATTTATTTGTTCTTCCTCTCCACTCTAATCCCTGGAAATCACTGATCTTTTTACTATATGCATACTTTTGCTTTTCCCAGAATGCCTGGAACTATAATTATATAATATGTAGACTTTTCAGAGTGCCTTTTTTTCACTTAGAAATATACACTTAAGATTCATTCATGTCTTTCCATGGCTAGATGACTCATTTATTTTTAATGTGGAATAGTATACTATTTTCTGGCTATATCACAGTCTATTTATCCATTCACCTGGTGAAGGACATCTTGGTTGCTTCGAAGTTTTGTCAGTTATGAATAAAGTTACTATAGACATCTGAGCATGTGTTTCTGTATGCATAAGATATCTAGATTCTTTTTTACACTCAGCATTTCCTTTAATGCACCTCAATTGTAGGCTCTCCCTTCATGCTTTGTAGATGAAAATAAAGGGGCTCAAGTAGATGCAATACTTGCTCAGTGTTCCTAGCTAGGAGGAGTTGTGCTTGACTGGAAGCCCAGGCTTTCCTGACTCCACATGTGGCATCATTAACAGTATGGTGCTGCCTTCTCCCTGAAGCGCTGACTCTGATACTTTTATATCCCTTATACTTTTACATCCCTCTGTCCTTATACTTTTAAGGGGGCTTGCTTATGTTGCTGACTAAATAGCAATACACAGTACTTCATTTAACTTCAGTGGGGGAATGCTTAGTAAGTACTAAAATGAAAGGGGAGTGCCTGCACATTTGTGTTTCCATTAACATGAGTAATAGCACAGAGAGGTACAGTGCACAAGGAAAAGGGCTTTGAGAAAGTTTGCTCAGCTGAAAGGAGGAGCATGCATGTGGAGTTACGTTGGCAGATCAGGTTAAAAGAACCTGTACAGACAGAGGGGAGACATGGTTGAGTCTGTTAGTGTGGAGGATTCTTCCCATCCATGTGGATTTCAGAGATGAACTTGGCTAATTCTAGAAGAGGTTTATTCAGCAAAGAGTTGGGAAAAAAAAATCTATATTATTTGCAACCTAGAGATGGTCTGTGTTTTAAAATTTCTTAGTATATCATTAACCCTGAACTTCATGAAAAACACACAGGGATTGAGATCATTTAAAACTTAAGCTTTGGAAGTCACTAAGATAAAACAATGTTTGCAATTTTTCTTTTGAGCCAAAAGAACTGAAATGTTGCTGCCCCTTGACCTGCCTTCTCAGGCCAATGCTTCACTCTAAATTAGGAAGTTACTTTACTGCAGTGTGACTTTCCTGCTGGAGGAAGCCTAAGGAGAAAATTGGTGATAACTGTTGGTCATTATCATACACTGTCCTAAGCCAATATATTCACAGTGACTTGGTTAGGAAAACTGAACCAGTGAGTTGGTGTTTTTCTTTTTAAAGGAGTAGCTTGGTCCTATTATTACATTAGAATGGATTAAAAGTGCATATTGTTATTTTATTTTACAAAGTAGATCTCTTTACATTCACCAGGTCCAGAAATAGAGTCCAAATGACTCAAGACAGACACATTATTTAGTAATTTTTTTAAAATACAGGAGCCACACCATCAAACCTCCTGGCTGCCTATTTCACCATTAGAAATCTTGCCAGATGCTTTCTCAAGCTAGTTCACTGAAAGTAATTCTTCAGGTTGAGCAAGAGCTCAAAGTTCATAGAGATTTACATTGAATATAAGTAGTGTGGCATTATTTTGAGCATCCATTTGATTGTAAAAAGGTGCTGGGTTTTTATCAGATTGATAAGCATTGAGATACAATGTAAAAAGTTGGAAATGATTATTTAGATATTTCAAGTCTCTAAACTTATATGATTAATTCATATTCTAAAATTCTACCCTGTTAAAGAAATTGTGGTCTGAATAGACCCAACTATAAACCTCCCTTTTCATATCTGATGGGTGGGTAGAGAATGATTTCCTCTTTCTCTTTTTGGATAGCGTTGAGATGATGGTCAGTGAAAGAAAACATTAATTTTATATTTTTGACTTTATATTTGCAAATAAAGACAATTTCCTTGGACTTGAAGTAAATATATGTAATAAGTATGTTAATAGACTATTAAAATGTTCTTTTGCATAGAAGCTTGCACGGATGGGCATATATGTATACACATTTCTATGTGGGATTGTTAATGGACTGTTTTAAACCCTTACATCAACTGTTTTTTAAACAAGCTTCTTTGGGGCATTGCTAAAAATGTTTGCATTTTGGTAGCTGATCAAAGTCTTGAAGGTTTTGTGTAAATCAACAGAGCTGGCATGACCGGCACAGGACTGGAGGCCAAGAGAGGTTTTGTTTGAAGAATGGCACTGTTGCGGGGTTTGCCAGCCAGACTGTGAAGAATGCACTTCTGTTTTTGCCTTCCTACTGTACCTTCTTTTATCCTCTGCCTGTCCTCTGAGGACATGTGGAATTCTTCCCAGCCCCGTTCTGCTTAACCTTGCTTCTGATCTTTCTATTCAGTCCTTTAAGAAGCTCACACACATAAACATCTTTCTCTGACAACATGCCCGTGTAAACTGATTCCAAGACCCAGTCTGGTTTGCATGCAGTCAGCTTGGCTCATGTATCCTGAAGGGGGCTGCTTTGGGTTGGACACATAAGGCCCTTGAAGTCATGCCAAACAAAATCACTGGCAACATGACAAAAACTAAAAAGTTGAGTTGGTTACCTGTACGGTAACAGGTCAACATGGCAGGCAACTCCTCCACTCTCAGGCTCATGACAGTTGGATACTTCCCAGAGTGAAGGAGTGCTGATCTTTAATGAAACTTTTAGGATTAAATTGGTTTTGACCACAGTGTCCTATACTATTTTATATATTGAGGGGATGTTTAAAGACAGAAGTATACTTTATCACTGATTTTATGAGCAAATCATGGTAAGGAAACACATTTAAAAGTACCTAACCACACTTGCACCTGACCCCAACAACACAATATTATAATACTTTTTTTTTTTTGCTTATAGTTAGTAAACATAATAATAAAATATGGATCATAAATAGAATCTTTCAATGCAATTTTATGGTTGCTTTTTAATTATTTTAATCATTAAGGAGATAATTCATTTAAATGCAGATTGCAACATCCACGATGGGAAAACACCATGAAACATAATAGTTCCCAAGAATCAAATAATTGCTTTTTAGCATCACAGAAATAAAAAATATCTGATTTATAATACCATAATATAATGTATTTTTGATTGCAAGATATATCACAACTTTAAAATACTATAACATGTATTTAATATCCATGGAAAAGAGTAAACATTATTTTCCAGTTTTTTTTTTTAATATGGTTGTTGTCTTCAGGGGATCTGTATGGTGGGACTCATAGAGCGAGTGATTTTAATCAAGAAAAATTAAAATAGCAATATCTACTTCTTTGTGTTTTTGCAGAAATGAAGTTAGATTAATCTAAAAGGACTGATGCATAGTAGGAGCTCAATAAATATTAAGACCTATGTCCTCAAATTTGAAAATAAGGACTATATTGAAAAATTTCAGTCTTTAATCATTTGCTTATATATCCATCAGCCATCTCCACCTATTCCCTCAATGATATACTGCACATCTCTTTTTCTCCACTAGAATATTGCTTGGAATACAACAGGAATGCATAAAATAATGGTTGAACTGATTGCTGGGGAAGTGGAAAATAATGTAGGATATATAGATTGAAATTAAATGTTGGAAGACTAGAGAGCCATGAAAAAATACGTATTCATTTTTATTTTAGTAAATATTCATCTTCTTTCCATAAAACTTACTTCTTGGAAGCATCCATGTACCCAGACCAGCAACTTTGGTTTGTTTGACTCTGCTCTTGCACCAAACCTTGTAACTTGTATCTTTAACTTTATGGACTCATATCTTCTTCTTTATTCCTATTTCATTCTCATCTGTCAAGAGCTTCAACACATAGATTACTACAACAGTATTTTAACTTGAGTCCTAGTTTTCGGCTTTTTTTCTTTCTCTTTCCAGCCTTTCCATGTGGGATGCAGGACTACATTTTCTAAATCACTCATTTGATTATTTCATGACCAGACTCAAATTCATGGCCTATTCTTATGACTATTTCTTTCTCTTAATCAAAAAAACAAATTTGACTCCTTAATCCGATGATCAGAATCTTCCACTGTGTAGAACCCACTGTATTTAGCTTATTTTATTTCTTTCTGCATATACCATGGATATTTCACTATAGGAAGACTTCTGTACCTGTTCTTTCCCCACACTCTCTGGAATTTAAATACTTCTTACCAGAATTTGCTTGAAATGTCCTCCTTTCTCCCTCCTTACTTTTCTGTCTCCTCTAGTCTGCCTACTTCTATTCTCAAGTGTATCTACTGTGTACATGCTTCTCCAGTAAACTTAGCCTGTGTTGACCTTTTCCTTATTTAAAAATGTCTGAGGCAATTTTTACTTGCTTTGTTAGTATTGCTTCTCCTGCTAAATTGTAAGGCCCTTGAGTCCAAATACTAGAGTTATATGTCTTTTGTGTTCCTCTCAATTCAGAGCTGGGAGCTCATCAAAAGAGTTGAAAATCATTTTCTTATTGATGAATTGAATTAGACGACCATTTAGGATGACTGAACAAGAAATTACCCAATGAGAAAAGTGGTTCTGATGGAATACAGATGACCCAGTGTGGGCCATAGAACCAATAGAGTAGAAGGACAATTTGCATCAGGAATAAACCATTTTAAGCAAATATGTAGACCATTCTGTAATTGTTGCTGAAAGCTACCTGAATTTTATTTCCAAGGATCTAGATCTTGCACTAAAATACTATTAAAATCTCTTTATTATCTCAAGATAAAAATCATGTAATGTTGTGATGCCCTAGATTATTTTTATGTTTTTGTTTGCTTTTCAAAACTGTTGCATGAAACACATATCCTATGAAAAAGCAATAGCTGCTTGCTTTTTTTTTTTTTTTTTTTTTAAGAGGAAGGCAGACAGGAAGCAAGGAAGTGAGAGAAAGGAGGAAGAAGCATTTATTTATTTAGTTGTTCATGTCAGTAGTCTCCTTGCTGCTCCCCACCCCAACACATCAATTGCAAATCATGAACCTGGATTATTAGGCTGTGTGTACATTGCGCTCCAGGTTAATCCCTGAGACATCAGGGCATGCCAAGAAAGTAAGGTGTTTTTTTTTAAAGTGTTTTAGAATCAATATATTTGGGAAATGTGATTAATCTAAAGAGGTTTTAAACTGCTGGAATTCATAAAGTCTTTTAAATGCTAATACTTGCTGTGATTCTCCAGATTCATGACTACGAAGTACCTGCTACATCACAGTGAGCATTGATGTTCCATAGAACACAATACAATTTAGGAAAACAGGTGTAAAGGTCTGAGATTTTTCAGTTGTTTAAATAATTCTAGAGTTTTTTTTTTTGTCTAAGAAAATTTAGCATATCCTAATTAGTCTCTTCAGAGTCCCCAAATGTGTATGGCACTGAGATGGGTAATGAAAGTCAATTTGCTAGGCTGACCATATTTCCTTGAGACAAAAATGAAACATTGGCAAAGCAAGAATAGGTTGGTGTTATGTGCTGACCTCTAAGGGGAGGGGAGGAGGTGGAGCAATCTGAACAGAAGCAGAGCAACCAGTAAGAACTATATGATGCCCATTGGCAGTCACATAGTAATGAAGACTTTATAAAATGATCAGGCTGGTACAAAGAATTTTGGCATCTAGGGGAAAACCAAATTTGGTGCCCCTATAAATTCCAGTCTAAATGTTCTGCCTAAAACACATGTCACTTTTAGAACTCCAGTGCCAGAAATGCCCAATAACCCCCACAGTGCCAGAGATAAACCCCAAGTGCCAGGGATAACCCCCACGCAGTATCCTGCTTCCTTTGAAGAAACAGGTACCTGGCATTTGGAGGTAATATCTTTCCACAGGGCTCCTGCTTCCTCCCAGGGGGCAGGAATAGCAACAGCAGTTTGCCTGTTGTAGTCAGTGCTGTGGCAAGGACCATCTTTAACGTGGGGCAGAGAGGGTAGCTGCTTTGGGACCTCCTCAATAGACTGGGTCCGGGGCAACTCAGCTGTCCATTTTGCTCCGTGTTAAAGATGATCCTGGTTTATTAAACACAGGACAAAATTGATATTTACATTAAAATGACAGGACCAGTGAGAAATATGAAAAAATGGTACTGTCCCATTTAACATGGTACGTATGGTCAGCCTACAATTTGTTCAAAGGTAAATTCATAGCAAGCTCTTGAAATGGGCAAGCTGAACTCATTTCTATAATTGTGCTATCATACTGGCAGCTCCAATTTGTCAAGCTTACAATATTGCCAGCTTTGCTGTTCAAATCCCTATCCTAGAGCAATTGAATTTGCAAACCAGGAACTGGTAAGTTCACAGTGGATAAAGTTGGATGAAGTTCGCAATGGAGACATAAATGCTTTTTTGGCACCACTACTTGTCATGGATGGATGTCAAAGCTTATTTACTCATTTTTCCCTAAATTGGAGGCATTTTAACCTACTTAAAGTTCTAGATTTGCAGAATAAATGAGTTACATGAGTTCATTATAAAAATGTATCATAATAACCTTCTCAAGTTTTTCCAATTCTATTATTTTTAAAAGTTCTGCATTTCATTATTTTTTTCAGGTACCCAACAACACACCACCACAGCCACCATCAATTCTATTACCTTTAACACCACTTAGTAACCCCAACTGTGAGCTAGACACTGTATTAAATATGTTACTTATATTAGCTTACTTAATTACCACAATTCTTTAGATAGGGTTTCAAATATGAAGAAATCTATGAGAGATTGAATAGCATTTGAACTCAGTTCTGTCAAATTCCAGAACATACACACTTAACCACTGAATTCTAGGAATTTAGGCATAGTCCCCAGTGGGTACATATATACATATGTATAGGAAATCATATATGTTCTTTTGTTCCTTTGAGTAGCTCTTGGTTATGATGGTGACATCTTGTGGTTATTGAGGATCTCTTACCAAGCCTAGAAAGCATGGATATCAAATAAAGGCACACTTTGCTAGGCTCTGATATGAACATATTATGGTTCAGTTAAGCCATACTTGTACCTAATGACCTAATTCAAATTTCAGGTGCTATGGTATGTAATTGTAATTGCATAAATCAATACTGTTAATTCTTCAGTTTACAAATCCCTATATAAATAACAGATATATATGTAATAATCAGTGGTTAATCAGATCATTTTTTCAAATTCCATCAGTTATTGATCACTGAGCATCTGTCTTTCAGCTTATACACAGACAGCAAAGCATCATTTTGTATTGTTTCCATACCTGCTACTCATCACATATTTATAGCACATTCACTATGTACCAAGCACTGTCCTGGGAGCCAGAGACCAAGTAGTGAAAAGACACCCTCCAAAGGGCAGATACAGAGTCGATTTGGGAAATGGACAAAACCATGTGGCATTTTACAAAAATGGATAATCAAAAGAAGGAATTAGCCAACAAAGGTGAAATTGCAATAAAGAAATGACAAGTGATAATGCTGAAAGTGGAAGTCAAATAGAACTTTGATGGGCTTATAGAAGAAATAACTGATTGAGAAAATGTTGACATTGTCCTTTATTCAAGAGACTCTGAATACACAGAGAAATTAAGAAAATGGTTGTGATGAAAAGAATGAATGTGTACAGCATGAACACATTGGCAAAAATGAATTTGTTTTAAAAGAACTCTGGAGATATTCCGCCTCATTCACATAATAAAGAATAAAATATTGGATGCTGATTTGTACTTAGAAAAGATTATGACAATTTATAAAAGCATATAAAAGATGCTCATGTGTATATGAGAAAGAGGCAAGTATTGCTATACTATTCCTAGTCAGCTTTCTACAAAAAAACAAAGTACATTACTATTTTAAGTTACAGTGTACTGACTATTGTCTTTACTCATTTTTCAATTCTATACATCACTTATAGTAAGAAAATTTTAATATTTAGATAAAAATTTCTATGTTATAGTACCTTCAGAATTTTTCTTGTTTATTAAGATTACTCTGCATGATTTTTACTAATAAGATAATTTTTTATGATCACAAACTACATACAAAAGTAAGAATTATCTGCCTATACAAAAATATGACTTCTGGTCCATTTAGGTTCCTTTTTATCCCTATGAATAAGATTTCCAGAGCTGGTTACCACTTTGAAGGACGACTGTGGTCACTATATACATGCTCTATCTCCTGTGTAGACTGAAAAAGACTCTGAGAGCATCTGTATCCTGAAAAAGTGTTTTAAAATTGGTAGTTGATGAAATTCAGATACTGAATTTCAGATACTGAAATTCATGACACTGCAATGGCTTTATTAAAAAAGTATATAACATATAAAATGTTTTTCTATAAATATTCTGATACCAAAGTGACTGTCCAAGATGTGGCAATTAAAGAGTCAGGGCTGAGAGGGAACTAGGGAGAAAACTGAAGGCTACTGGAAAATATTTGACTCTCTTCCACTGCAATGTGAGAATGGAACTACCACTGTTAGACCCTGAACGATTCTTTTAAAGATGAAGTTACATTTATACACTGTCTTGATCATATTCAGTAAACCAGGGTAGAGCTGGGATGAGAGTGTGATTGGGGAGGTAGACGCCTTGAGTTAATTGGCTGACATTTTATTCTTTGATTCATTCAACCAGTAATTTCTACTAATAGTTTCTACTACGTCCAAAGGCCTGAAGTCATAGGTGAATAACTCGGTCATACTTGTTTTTATTTTGAATGGGTATCTGGACTTGCAAAGATCTTATATTTGGAGCAATAGCAGGCAAACGCTAGCTATAATTATGTCAAATGTGCCATTTAATACAGAGAACTGTTCAGGAGAAGCTGTCTTGGAAGAGGCAACAAATATTTTAATAATTTTTACAATTCATCAAGACCTGGGGTGTATATTCCTCTTTAGTGTGAAAATAGCTCTTCAGAATATATTTAATGTGCCAGCTGTACTAGACTAAGTTTGTATATCGTTCCAGATCTGCTTCTACCTGTCCTCTTCCCCTACAGCCCTTGGCAATTTCCTTGCATCCGAGTCAGATCATTTCAGGTGACATCTCATACAGTTCCTGTGACTAAAACCCTAACCACCACAATTTCATTTCCTAATGCCTGTGTTTGTTTTCATTCTCCGTGTAGATAAGCCATAGACTCCCATATAGTGTTCATTGAAGCTGAGACACATGCAGCTATTCTGACCCAACAAGACCTAGGGAGGACAGCTTTCCCAAGGGAACAGGTAACACAATGGGAAGCATAGGGCAATTAACACCCCCATGGAGGAACTCTGACCAATTAAACACAGGAGATAGAAAGAAGCCAAAGAGCATTTGCTTGCTTCTCTTTCCTCTGATAGACTTCTGAGACACCTTTATTCTCCTTATAGTGGGGTAGGAAACTAGCCAGCATGATTAAGCTAACAGTGATGTTGTAACTACTTGCTAATTTGTCATCTTGTATTTGAGTTTTCAGTTTCCCTGCCTAGCATCATCTTTTCACCTCACTCTTTTTAAAAAATATGTGTTGAGGTAACTTTGTTTATACAATAATATAAGCCTATAGGTGCAGGCTCCCCATTCTTCAAATATATGGCAATATATCCTCCCCACCACCAAATAACCAAAAGTCCTTCACTACTGTCCATTGAACTCCACCACAACTTGCTTCTGCCCCCCAACCCCTTCCTGGCCAGAAATCTCAGATCTATTGCTAAAATTCAAGATTTTTTATTTTTGTTGTTGTTTCGTCTTTTTTCTTTACATTCCATTAATGAGTAGATGATCTGGTATTTATCTTCCTCATTCTGATTTATTTCACTTAGCGTAATCACCTCTAGTTCCATCTATGTTGTCACAGATGACAGGGTCTCATCCTTTTTAGGGCTGTGTGGTATTCCATTATGTGTATATAGCACATCTTGATCTGTTCATCTGACATTTGGCACTTAGGTAGTTTCCAGTTCTTGGCTATCTCACCTCACTCTTGCTTTGTTGTGATAATACACTCAATAAAGCATCAACACTGAGGTTTGCTTTATACTCTGTTTACTAGGAACCCATGTAAAGACACTGGTGTCTGCTAGAAATAGTCAAGAAAGAAATAGTCTTTAAAAAATGGTTTTAAAGAAATGGTCTTAAAATATTATGGAAGCTTTCTTATGATTGAGAAATAGTCTATTATGTATCTACATGACCCATATCTTATTTATCAATTTATCTGTAGATGGGCATTTATAGTAATTATATGACATGATAAAAATGATAGAGGAGCTAGTTAGTGCTAAAATGTCAACCACGTGATATATAAATGCATCAAACTACATTTGTACATATTAAGCTTATACAATGTTATATATCAAATATATTTCATTGAATTTTTCCATTAGTTGATAAAAATACTGACTTCTGTCATTATTAGAAAAATTTTTACTGTTTCTTAATCTGTTACAAATAATAAAGCTTACTTTTTGTACCATATAATTATGCTAACCCCTTCTGAGGGTTTAATATGGCACCATCCCAAAGGCAATGCTCACTAGAAAAAGCCACAAGCATTTGTAAACCATCAAAGAAATAACTTAAATATGATACTTGTATGCCTTCAAAAATTTCCAGGCAATGAATGAAATTATTTCTCAAACTTTTTCATTCAGTTATAAAGCACTAACAGTGATAAGAGGAATTTTATTATGGGATTAGAGAGAGAAGATAGGTCACAATGGAAGCTCAATTTTAGAAAATTGTTACTGTGAACACTAATCTTTATCTGCTTTTTTTTTCCTGGGCCAAGAGGCTAGACCATCAACTGTCTGGGGAACTCTTAGAGGGGAGGAGCCATAAATATAATTATTGAAAATAATTTTAATTGGGATAATAAATCTCATTTTAAGAGACAAGACAATCTAACTATCATTCTGTAACACACAACCAGAGAATTGCATGGCTCTAAAGAAGATAGCAGGCATGGGTTACACCACCTAAACTGGGCTCCATTCCCTCTGACTGTCTTCTGGTCCTGAAAACCACTAATCCTATTAATTGCATATCAAAAGACTGGTAGTAATTCTACAAATGAGTAAACACAGGGATAAAAGTGTAACCATACTAGTCCAGCAAATTGGATTCAGGTCTTCTTTGAACAATCCTGCTTCAATTCACCAATTTTATTATCACTGTTACTGGAACAGATCACTTTATTAAATAGAAGGAGCTTTTGTGGAGAAATTTCTTTTTGTGGCCAACATTATGAAGCTCTCTAACATAAAAACAGCCCTTATACTTGTCAAGGGATTTCTTTAGGCAATTCAACTAATGGCTTGTGACAGGTAGAACTTGAAATGTTCATTCAAGCCTTCCATTTTGCTATGCAGCTGTACTTTTTTCATTCTAGGGGGGAAAAAGCTCTTTTGATGCTTTTAGTGGAATTAATATTTTCAGTAAGGAGTTTGCTGACAAGAGGATCTCTCTCTCTCTCTCTCTCTCTCTCTCTCTCTCTCTCTCTCTCTCTCTCTCTCTCTCCCTTTCTCCCTTTCCTCTCCTCTCGCTTCCTTTTTCTTCCCCCTTCCACCTCTTTTTCTCCCCACTTTCCTCATCCCTCCCTCCTTCTATAGAAGGCAGTGGAGCTTGGGGAATGAGGATATTATAGAAGATAAGAGCATTTAATTGAGTTTAATTGAGGCAGGTAATTCCCTAGAAAATTTTACACAGGGACATCCTATTGTTAGCCTAGAAAATGAACAAGATGAAAATGATCAACTATGAGTTTTGTTTTCTAAATTCCTTTCCTAGGCAACTAGGGCCCCCAAGAGTTGAGACCAGGGGCCGGAATGGGGTCTGACTCATTAGCTGCTGAGGGAATCAAAAATGTAATTGTAGGGAAAAGGTAGGCTCAAGTCTCACTGGACAGTTTTTTTAAAGGAAAGGTACAGGAAGGAATGAAGAGGAGCAGGTAGGCAAGCAGGAAGAAAGACGAGGAAGAAAAACTATTTAGTTGTTCATCTAGGTTGTTCCCATTCCACTCCCCAGCCCCCGACCTCGGGGGTCTCAAGCCTGGGTCCTTGGGATGCATGTGCAGTGTCCCATGGTCTTATCTGCTAGGACACTAGGGCATGCCTCATTCGATAGGTTTAAAACACCTCTATCTAATAGAGCATTCTGTGATAATGGAAGAGTTCTCTCTGCACTGTGCAGTACTATAACTAATGGACACATGTGGCTGTTGGTTTCTTGAAATGTACAACCTGAAGTACTGAAAACTTAATATTAATTGTGATTAATTCAAAGTTAGATAGCAACATGTGCCTACTGGCTATCACAATAAATGGCATAGGTCTTAAGTGTTAGAAATATGAGAGGTGAAAATTTTCTAAAAACCATCAAAAACATCTGATAAGGTTTGACAAGATGTGGTGAAATGTTCAAGGAATGAGAGAAGATTGAGAGAAACCAGAAGAAACTAAAAAAAATTCCCATGTGAAACACAGACATTAGGTCACTGGTTAACATTTTCTGAATATTAAAAAGTCCTGTGGAGACTATACCCCCGCTCCTCCAATAGGATCTTAGGTTTTAAACTGAATAGGACTTAAAATGCTTTTACAAAGATAAAAAAAAGTTGGTCAGCCAAGGGCCTTGATCCAGTACAAATTACTGTAAACTATATAGTCAAAAATAATTTTTTTGGTAAATCAATACATTTGGTAAATCATGAACTGAGTGTTTGGCAAATCAATTTTTCAGTGAATTAGCCACTCTGCAAGTTGGTCATTTGGTAAAATGTTTTTACAGTGAATCGGCCAGTTGTCCTTATAGCTCTGTGCTCCTTCACATGCTCCAGGATGTTCAAGCTATATGAAACTTAGGTATAGAAACGCCCATCTCATTCCAGCCTTCTTCACCTGGGAAACTCCTACACATCACCAAGATGCAAATGTCCCCTTCTCCAAGAAGTCCTCCTAGATTTCTCCATTCTATGACCACAGGCAGAATTAACTACCATTTTCTGTGAGTTTCCAGAGATATTGACAACTGTGAGGATGATGTAAGCCTAGAATGCTGGTAATGCCTCTGGCCAACAAGGAAGAGTCTGCATGAGAATAGTGTGTTCACTATTAATTAAGACAGGAAAGGTGATTTCAGAGATGGAAAAAAAAGAGACATATTGCTTATGATATCTTCTTAACACCCAAATCTAGCTGTGCTTATTACTCTTATCCATTCCAGTTATATGGAATGTATATCTATTTTGAGTTGGGTTTTTAACAGCTGGAACTATAAACTTTTCTTCAGGTAGTTAAAAGTTATATTCACTTGAAATCTGCTTTTAACGTCTACTTGTTGGTCCATTTCCGTATCCATTTCCCATCTGCAGTCTTCCTACTCTAGCAGAGGCATATACCATATATTACCTGACATAATTTCCATGTCTAGGCTTCCTGGGATAAATGAACCCAGGTTCCTGAGGCATTCCATATGTTACAGTTTTTTGATAGATCTTAGTTAAGAATTTAGACTCTGGGAACAGGTTGCTTGGGTGGAAATCCCTGCCCTGTCATTAGTAGTAGGGTGACCTTGGGAAAATGACTTTAACCTTTCTGGGTCTCAGTTTGTGCACCTGAAAATGGGACTGATATTTAATGAACAGACTATATAGAAGTGGAAGACTTTGTGAGACATCCATAACTGTTAGTTTGTATGATTATCTTTCTTGTCACTTGATGTGGGACCACTGCCCTTCTACCCTCTTACATAAAGAGAGGCTCAAAATGTAGCTAAAAATCCTGTAGTTGTTAATCCACCTGCTCTGAGCAGCCTTGTGCTGCTATAAAAAAAAGTAAGTGCTCTACATAGGTCAATGGTGGATGGATTTGAGATAGAATTTAAACTTAAACTGGAGCTATTTGACCTGTATGGAGGAAGAGACATAGAGCTAAATAATTATTTAGTACAGCGAAGAGGAAGGTCCATAGACTTACCTTTATTTGAAAGAACCCTTAATTTTCTTATTTATTGTATCTGGACTCCTCTGACAGCCAATACCTCTTCTGCTTTCTAAATTTTGTCATATGATTGAGGCAAATGCCTTACAACTCACCAGTAGGGATGACTTCCCCAAATATAATCCAGGAAATGCTTTTCTAGTTATTTTCAGATTATAAAAGCACTTAGTTTTGGCAAGTCTTTATCTGGGTTTTAAAGTTCATATCTTTCTTCTTAGGTAAGATGGTTAATTTCTTTCTCACATCTAAAATGGAATGGCAATAATATTATCACACAAAATTGTGTAGAGATTAAATGAAAAAATACAAATTAAGAAGATACAAAAGAACTTTATGTGCTTATGCTATTATTCCCAGTTTTCTATAGTTCTAGCAAATAGTTTTCATTAAACTTCCTATATACAGGCCTTATACAGCACACATAGTCTCTATACACATATTATGTCTACTAAGAATATTATCTAAAAGCTCAACTGTGGAAAATTTCTTTCAGAAGTTATAGATAGACATAACGGTGGAAGGTAATTGACTTCGGTAATTTTCACTGGAGTGTGAGTGGTTGGTAGACCTTTCTCTTCCCATTGAAGTTTACATGTAGCTATCATCTATCTATCTGTCTATCTATCTATCTATCTATCTATCTATCTATCATCTATCTTCTTGGATGTTATGATATATATAGTTATATTATTTTCATATATATAACATGACTCAATGCTTATATGTATTTAAAAATTATCACCACAATAAGTCTAGATAACATTCATCAGCATACATAGTTAAAGTTTTTTTGTACTTTCTTAGTGGGTCTGGAAAGGGAAAGTAAGGATATGAGTAGAATTATTTGGGGTTTACAGAGCTGAAAGGTAACTTGGCAGAGAATAATCTGCCCAGAGATTCCTTGGCATGGTTCTGGATCTAACTAAGAGAGATGAGGAAGCACCTGGGTAAGGAGAATAAGAGTTATGGCTTCCAGTCTCCCAAAATGACTGGAGTGCCACTCAGGCACCCCATATGCTCCTCTACCCCACAGTGAAGAGGGGATAACCCCAAGATTGCCTGAGAGTTTAACTCAGGTGGGTCATGAGCACCATTGATTCTTAGGTGGGGAATTGGAAAGACTAGTGCCTCTGAGTTTTATGATTCCATACACATTAAAATTCTTTTGTTCTATTTCCTTGAAAAATGTCAATGGAATTTTTTGATGGGGATTGCATTAAATTTGATTAAATCTGTTTGTTGCTTTAGGGTAAGATGGCTTTTTTTTTAAGAGGCAGGAAGGAAGGACTGAAGGCAAGTAGGCAACCAGGAAGGAAGGTAGAGGATGAAGAAATAATTTCATTTATTTGTTAATATTTTGGTTGTTCCCACTGTTGTCAGCCCCAGGTCACAAATATGGATCCTCATATTTATATGCTCTACTCTTCAGCCATGGTCTTAATGACTGAGTCACCAGGATGCACAAATTAATATGGTCCCTTTAACAATGTGAGTTCTTCATAATCATGACCATGAACCATATTTCCATGTCTTTGTAGCTTCTCTTTGTTTTAACAATGTTTTGTAATTTTCATCGTACAGGTCTTTCATCTTCTTTGTTAAGTTTATTTCAAGATATTTAACTCATTTTATTATTGTAAATTGGATTGTATTCTTAATATCTTTTTATCTAGCTTATTATTTGCATATAAAATTCAATACATTTTTGTGTATTAATTTTGTAGCCTGCCACTCTTGTATACTCATTTATTAACTGAAATATTTTTGGTGGGTTTGTTAGAGTTTCTTACCTATATTAACATGTCATCTGCAAATAATGATAATTTCACTTCTTTTCCAGTTTGGATTCCTTTTACTGCGTAATTGCTTTGGCTAAGATCTCCAGTACAATAGCAGCGAGAATGGACTACTTCGCCTGGTCCCTAACCTTAGAGGAAAATCTTTAAGTTTTTCACCATTGAGCACAATGTTGACTGTGGGTTTATCATACATGGTTTTTATTATATTAAGGTATGGTCTCTCAATCCCAATTTTATTTAGCATTTTAATCAAATACGGATGTAAAATCTTGTGGGATGCTTTCTCTACATCTATTGATAAGATCATTTGATTGTTTTCCCTTCCTTTTGTTGATGTGGTATATTACATTAATAGATTTGCATATGTTGAACTCCTTTTTGTTTTAGATCTAAGTTCTTTAGCACAGTTTTAAGAGTCATGTTTTGTTCTCCCCAAATCATTTCTCCCCCAGCCATCATCTGACTCTAGAATTATTTGGTGTGGGTAAACTCTTAGTGTAGTCAATTATGTGAACCCCACATCTAGTTGTCATTCATTGTAACAGAGATTCATTCATTCAGTGAATAGTCTGTTAAACACAGTACGTGTGTGCATGTGTGTGTGTGTGAACAAAGGAAGTACAGAGGTCATTATTGGAAATAGCACACTTTGGTTTGACTTTCAAATAATTTAACTTTCTGTTTTGAAAAACTTCCAAGTAATGTGTGATATAGACCCCTCTAAGCCTTACTCCATCCTGGAAGATGGGGTCAGGAATGATATATCTAAAGGGTGATTTTTGTCCAGATTATTTGGTATTAAACAGTGAAAGAAAGAAAAGAAACAACACTACTTTTTTACTTTAATAAAATGATGTTGACCTAAAGGTTGATGGCTGTGTCCCCTGCCTGCATTTCTTCTGGGAAGGTGACATCAGAAGAATCCCTTCCTCCCTCACTCCCTCCCTCCCTTCCTTCCATCCTCCCTCCCTCCCTCCTTCCTGCCTCCCTCCCTTCCTTCCTTCCTGCCTCCCTCCCTTCTGCCTCCCTCCCTTCCTTCCTTCCTTCCTCCCTCCCTCCCTCCTTCCTTCCTCCCTACTTCCTTCCTCCTTCCCTCCTTCCTTCCTTCCTTCTTCCTTCCCTGCCATCATCCCTTTCTCCCTCCCTTTCTTCCTAAAGCATTTTCTTAAAGTTAAGTTGCAAGTAGGAATGAAGCAAGTAAGCAGGCAGAAAGGAAGAGAGAGGAGGAAGAAGCACTTCAAATTGTTCACCACAGTTGTTCCCCTGGCACTGGGTTGCGAACCTGGGTCCTGAACCTGGGTCCTTGAGATATATGCGGACTGTGCCCAGTCACAGGCAGTGGACAGGCTGGAGAGGACACCAGGGCACACCCACAAACATTTGTTAAGTACATAGTCTCTGTCAGATCTTGTGGTTATTTAAGGTCTCCTAGGTGCATTAAGAGCTTTTCATTTGATGACATTACTAATTTATTTTTGTCATCCTCAGACTTTTTATGTGATTTGTTTTTTGTCATAAATGCAAACCAAAATCTTTCATTTTTTCCTGTCTCTCTTGCCAAAATTTCCCCAACAGTCCAAAAACCTAAATTTTCTTCTGTCAGTTCTTTTTCCAGAAGTACATTAAGTTCACTGCAGCTCTGCATTTCAGTAATGGGGCAAAAAACAAAAAAGCAATTTGCCTGATTCTACTGTTTGGGGATAGTAATATAATTTTCAGGTTCACAAAGGAAATGCAATTAAAATGAAGGTCATTGTTAAACTCACGTAAAATTTACTCCTTTTGTACCTCATCAGCTACTAATTAATGAGACTCTCACGAGTACTGAACAGTACTATAGATTAGGGCCTCTGTCAGCACCAGTACTCAGACTGGAATCCATCGAAACCCACTCTCCCAGGGATGGCCAGGTAGCAGCCCCGAGCTTGCCAAGTCTCTGTTATTGAGGATTTATCTAAAGATACTTTTTAAAGCATTTCCTACTTTACAATGAAGACTTTTCTGTGTGTATTTCAGTAGACATTTAAATTCTCATCCATAATCTTTTTGAAATCATTCCCTTGTTAAAATGACTTGGCTTGAGAACTAGTTGGCATTGAAATCTGTGATTGCGAAAAGAAAAATTGTGAGAAAAACAATTAAATAGAAATGAATTGCCACTGAGGATAAATACTGTACCCTGATTTGGGGCAAGTATTGAATTTGGTGATAGGTGGGCCTGACGAAAAGAACTGGGAGAAAGAACAGTCAGTTTCTGTTGTCCCTGGTTCTTGTCCCTGTTCCCCCCACATTCTTTTTTTTTTTTTTTTTTTTTTTTTTTTTTGAGCAATTCCAGGGATTTAGGAAAGTAGGGACTTGTCTTGTACTAGGTTTTTGCAGTTTGGCATCTCAATTTCTTACTTGTTTTCTCTTTTTTGTCTTTTGTATCTATTTTTATGTTTAATTGTATGCTTGCTTATACATTTTAATTTTACTTTTATTTTTCTGCCCTTTGTTTCAGGATTCCAAAACAAAATTCTGAAATTATTGTTATTGCTTTAGAGTTTGACATTATTCATCTGAAATTTTGGAGAAAAGACACTCTTACTTTACTACTCAATGTGACAGCATAGATTTTAACTGAGGAGTCTTAAAGGGTTTGATTGTGCCCTAGTAGTACCTCTGATTCATCCACAGACTCTTTTTTAACCCCCAGCTTTGTTGAGGTATAATGGACATATAACATTTTGTAAATTTACGGCGTACAACATGATTTGATGTACATCTATATTGTGAAGTGATTAGTAAATATTTATCTATGCTCTTAGAAAATTTCAAATATACAATATAGTGTTAATTATAATCACAATGCTGTAATTAGGGTCCCAGAACATAATGATCTTATAGCTGGGAGTTTGTATCCTTCAACCAACATATTCTCATTTCCCCCATCGCCAGCCCCTGGTGACCACCAGTCTACCCTATTTCTGTTTGGATTTTTTTAGATTCCACATATAAATGATATCATAAATTATTTGTCTTTCTCTGTCTGACCTAATTCACTTAGCCTAGTGCCTTCAAAGCCACCTCTGTTGTCATAAATGGCAGACTGCCTCCTCCCTCCCTCTCTCCTTTTGCTTAATGAATAATATTCCTCCTATCTATCTATCTATCTATCTATCTATCTATCTATCTATCTATCTATCTATGTATCATCTATCTCTCACATTTTATTTATCTAGTCATATGTTGATGAACACTTAGTATGTTTCCATATCTTGACTATTCTCTTCAAAATATTGATTTCATTTGTTTTGAATATATAACCAGAAAAGGGATTGCTGGAATTTTATTTATATTTTTTTGAGAACTTCCCTGTTTTACAAAACAGCTGTACCATTTTACATTTCCACTAACAGTATACAAGGGTTTACATTTCTCCACAACTTTCCAGTACTTATCTCTTGTCTTTTTGACAATGCCATTCTAATAGATGTGAAGTTATATCTCATATAACTCATTGAGATATATTTGCATTTCCCTGATGACTGTCAATGTTGAGCACCTTTACATGGACACGTTGCCTGTTGATATGCCTTCCTTGGAAAAATATCTGTTCAGGTCCTTTGCTTATTTTCAGTCAGATTGTTTCTTGCTATTGAATTGTACACCCATAAACTGTAAAACTGTCCCTCTCATGGGCTGAAATCAAGTATGTACTCGTAATATGGTCAACTAGTTAACAAATGTGGTAAGGCTTTATCCTTCTTATGATATTCTGAGTTCAAGAGAAAGCGTGAACCAGATCGTGTAGATAATATTCTTTCTTAATCTTTCTTAAACTCTTTCTATCCATGTAAATTTCCACATCATTATTAGAGTTAATCTGGAAGAGGAGGGAGGCCACGGAGGAAGTTGCTGGGTAGAGACATAAAGAAGTTGATGGAGATTTTGCCCAGCATCCATCTGAAGAATGATGGGAAGTGATGTGGAGTGTGGTAAAGACCCAGTGTGGACACATTCTCTACCACAAGGCTTATGCATGTTTTCATTAGTCTGATGACAGGATGAATGGGGGAATATTGCAGGAAATGATTTGACTTAGTTGTAGATTAAATGGAGGAATTGAAGGAGAAGGAGTGAAAGATAATGCTTATGTTTTTAACATTGTAGCAGGTAATTTCTAACATATGAGAAAAAATAGGTAACTGACAAATAATTTATTAAGCGTGCCCTCTGCCTCTAATACTGTCCTCAGAGCATCAGGGAGTGAAAAGAAATAGAAGATCTGTTTTCTGCCATACGTCAACTATAATATAGTTTATTGCAGTTAACTGTAGGATGGGTCCACTGCTAGCACTTCTTATCTTTTTGTCATATTTTCTGTACAGAACTTTGACAAGGAAACTAGCTAAAATTAAAAATTGATAAAACAACAATAACTAAATTTTATTGAGTGCCAAGGGGCTGTGTTAACACGTTCAGAGTGATGCTCATTCTTCTGAAACTGGTGCTATAGTTGCCTATGAATTTCAGAGGCAAAAACGAGACTTTGAGAGAAATTTCTCATCTAAGTCATACAGCTAATGAGCTCCTAATAAGGGTTGGAACACAAAACTTGATCTGCCTAATTCTAAAGCCAAAGTGGTTAATATACAGTACAAGCTAAATTGTCTGGATCAAAACTAAATGCCCTTTTACTCCTAAAGTACCTTTAAGATTTTTTTCAGGGTAATTCGAAAACTCTAGCAGAACAAGAATTCACATAAAATTGCCTTCTACTTATAGTCTAGCCTTACTCATGAGAATTCGGTACCTTCCATTTCCTGTGCTCATTCTGTTGACTCACAAAGGACTTTATTATTTCTAAATGGGCCCAATTGATTGCTGGGAAGCTTTACATTTCCACATGCTATCTATGAAAATGCTATAAAGAGTCTCCATTTGCTATAAAGCATAGGCTGTGCTGTTGAAAGTGAAGTATTGTCAAGATAAATCAGGAAAAAAAATCCAGAACTGAATGCTATGTTGAAGAGTGTCTCACAAAGCCTATACTTAGGAGATACTTTCTTGGACTGCTTTAAAGAAACACAACATGTTTAAAAGGATTCAGCCACCCTTCAAACTCTTAAACATCAAAATGCTCACAGCTGGCTAGAAGGGGGCAACAAAGCGGTGTATTGTGGTCCTATTTCAAACCCATAGGCTCTGTGGGCTTCTGAGTTTCCCTTTTGTGTGTGGCATGGAGTAAACTTTCAAGAGAGTTAATATAAATCCGTGCATTCTCATTCTGCATCTAGATGGCTGATTTTGGATAAGTAGTTCCGTATGCAAGACTTTTGTGAGAGTTCCGTTCAGAGCATTTCCAACAGCTCCATTCAGTTTTGGGGGTTTCCAATCCGTTCTTAAATTGTTTAATTCCAAAGGCAAATCTTTTAAAGCCACCCTCCTGTCTCCTTCCTTCCTCGCAAGCAAACTGTGCTACAAAAGCAGAGGCCTCCTCTGGCCCTGTTTACTTAGAGCGCAAACCGTATTCAAGCCAGCAATGTCAGATTAAAGGAAGAAAGGAGAGAGAAATCAAAGCCTTAAACTGCACATAAAAGGCAATCGCTGGCAACCAATCTGTTCGACTTCCAACTATTTGCACTTTATGAATAAAGGTCAATCTGTTATTGGCACCCAAATGTTAATGTTCTTATGAGGGTTTAAGCTGCTTTAACAGCTGAATAAGTGAGAGTGAGCTATAGGGCCACACCTAATCATTCAGGCCCAGCTGGGACCTGGGGGAGCTTCTCAAAAAAGCAGGAGATGCAAAGGATATGGGTGTGAGGGGCTGGCAGGGGGGCAGGGCTTGCATTTCAAGAGGGGAGGTGAGGGAGGGGGAGGGGGGGTAGGGAGTGAGGGATAAAAGATGAAATTACTTTTGTATAATATACAGGAAACTCAAGAATAAATGCCCCCTTTATTTTTAATTTGTGTCATTTCAACTACAATGTACCTTAATATGAGTCTGCTGGGTTTATTTTGTTTGGAACTATGAGCTTCCTGGATCTGGAGGTCTGTTTCCTTCCCCAGGTTACTGAAGCCCTCAACTATCATTTCTTCAAGCAAGGTTTCTACTCCTTTCTTTCTCCTTCTGGAATGCCTATGAAGCAACCAAGAATACTCTATCCTGCTTAGGTTATCACTTAGAACTGAAGGAGCGATAAAGAGTTTTACTAACAATCAAAGTTAAAGAAAATCATCATCATTAAAGTTGTCTTACAAGAAATAGGAATTTCTATAAGATGAAAAAAGACTCCACTTAGAAGCAACAAGACAACAAAAATATAAAATATAAGGTGTAGGAGAGTGAAAATACGGACAGTTAGAATGAGGTTGAGATTAACTTGCTTTCAATTTAAAATAGGTCATAAGGAAAGCAACAATCAGATATGACCTCAAACCTGCAAGAATGGCTATTATCCAAAAAATGAACCAAGTGTTGAGGAGGATAAGGAGAAAAGGGAGCTTTATGTGATGTTGGTGGGAGAACAAATTGGTACAATTATTATGGAAAGCATTATGGAGAATCCTCAAAAAATACATATAGAAATTCCATATAATTCTGTTATACCACTTCTAGGTATTTACCTGAAAAATGTAAAAAAAAAGAAAACTAATATGAAGACATATAAGCACCTCCATGTTTAATGCAACATTATTTACGATAACCAAGAGCTGGAAACAACTGAAAAGCCCATCAACAGAGGCATGGAGAAATGAGATGTGATCTATATACACAATGAAATACTACTCAGCTCTCAGAGAAGATGAAATTCTGCCATTTGTAACAATATTGATGGACCTAGAAAGGATTATATTTAGTGAGATAAGTAGAAGGATAAAGGCAAACATTATATGACTTCACTCATATGGAATATATAGAGAAACCAAACAAATTAAACCAAATGGAACAACAATGTCTGTTTTATTCTACAGGGCCAAATCAGTGGTTACCAGAAGTGAAGGAGAATTGCAGGACAAATTGGGTAAAAAGGCTCAATTATATGGTGAAGGATAGTTTTGGACTGTTGATGATGATATAATGTTGATTTATGATGAACACCTTAAACCAATATAATATTATAATACCGTGTTCCCTCAGTAAAATTAAATAAGCAATGTCCTTGTGCTTTTTCATTTTCCATCTGTGTTGCATGACTACTCCTGTCCTTAACCTTTGTAACTTTAGATCATCAATTATCTTCTAATGTGGGTTTGATTTTTTCCATTTATTTATTATGTGTGTATGTATGTATGTATGTATTTATAGAAAGGTGCAGGCAGGAATGAAGGTGAGTAGGCAAGCAGGCAGAAAGAGGGAGGAGGAAGAAGCACTTTTATTTATTTTTCTTTAGTTGTTCATCTTGTTTGTTTCTCCTGAACCCGAGAGGCAAATCCCAGTCCTTGAACTGAACTCAGCTGGAGATGGCAGACCTAACTTAATTCCACCAGGGTGCGCCAATTTTTGACTTTTGAAAACAAAACTACCAAACATTTAATACCTCTTCTAATCAGAGTGTTTTCCAGGTAATTGTAAAGAATGCTGTAAGCCTTGGATATTTCTGAGATCTGTTTACCTTACACATAGAGGATAATAGATCACACATATCTGCCCCATTGTTAGAGTTGTCTTTCTCTTATCTAGGCTACAGACACATTTACAGACAAAATCATGCTAGAAGTTTGGAGTTTCCCACTTGGATACAAGATCCCTACTACTCGACCCCACAAAAAAAGCTTGATTATGCTAATTGTAGTTACCAATGCCATTTAACATTTTTAAAATCAAAGTAGCACTGGTTTATAACATTATGTAGGTGTCAGGTATATAACATTAAAAGTCAACATCTGTATATATAATATTATATGTACCATTAAAAATCTAATTCCATTCTTCACCATACAATAAGGCATCTTCACCTGATAAACATTTTTTTCTACTACAGTTTTAGGTGATGAATAGATTAGAAATTTTATGTGAACATATTTATTTCTGTATATAGGTTAAAAACAAGTATATGGAGAGCAATGTGCCTTCATTGTGCCTCTAAATTATTCCATGTAGATGAAGGAATCATTATTTCTCGAGATAACAGATTTAGTTTTGTCCCTGATAGGTATGAAGCAGACAGATTTCAGAAATTTCTGACTCAGTTCCTAACTAAATGACATGTATCTTCACTAGGTCTTAGTGTTTTTCATCTGTAAAATGTTCAACTTCTGTTTTCTCTTAACTGCTTTCTTCAACTATGTGATGAGGATACATTATTGTGAAGTTAAAGGAAAAAGTTTGCTTGAGATGACCTTTCAAAAACTAAGCTGTTATACTCACATCAGACATACTTAAAACAAAAGGACTTTTGTGGAGAATGTAGGGTATGGTCCTGATTGGGTAGTGGAGGGACTCAAAATTATTGCTTATCCTCACCTGCTGTCTTGTGAACAGAAGCAAACTAGTCATGGCCTTAATTTCCCCTGTCAAGAATTTGCTGACAGAATACCCTCACTTTCCCAATTCTAACCATCTGTTACTCTGCAACTCGGATACATCAGGTCCAATTATTCCACCTGTACTCTGCATCTATCCCACCTCACTTTGCATCTATCCTTTATTCTGTAACTTCACACATTACTGGCTGGATCGTCATTGTTGCTGTACATTTCTGGCTCCTCCACAGGACAAAGGCTCTTTGAAGTTTGGGACTTTGATTTAGTCATCTTTCTGTATGTCCCTGGCAGTGCCTAGGATGCTTCATAACATGTAGGGTGGGTGCTGTCTCTGCTGAACAGAACTCAAAGTTTACCTACTCTCCTCACCTTTTAAATAATTAGATTTATTTTTCAAATAGATAATAAACTTCAGTGCTAGAGATGTTACAAGTTAAGTAAAAAAAAAAAATAATAATTCTCCTTCTCCTTTCCATTCCCTTTTCCCTGTCACTCAGTGTCCTGACCAGTAACTACGATTTTTTTCAGTTTCTGGTATAATTCTTTTCTTTTCTTCTTTTTTCTACTTTCCTTTCCCCACCCTTCCCCACCCCACTGCTTCCTTCTTCTCCCCTTTCCATTCTTCTCTTCTCTTCACCTTCTTTGAGATTATATCTTAAAGTGGGTTGAATACTAAAGGAGGAAGATTTGCAGAAAACACAAAGAATCATTCTTAGTAAACAGTACTTTCTCAGAGCAAACAGCCGCCTCAGTTCACATTCTAGGAGAGGGTAAAGGTGTTACTAATGAGACTTGTATTGTTGGGCAAGAACTTTAATTTGTTGGACCCTCTAGGTTCATTTCCACCAAACCTCCCATCTCTACAGTTCTCGGATTCTTATCTAAAAGAGAATAATTTCACAAAATCAGAGAATCAGTGTTTGAGAAAATAAATTCGATATTAGCATTTTCAATCAGGGACTTAACCTTTAGCTGGCAAGGTGATTTTGCCAAATCAATCTATTTAGAAAATTAAAAATAAAATTAGGCACATTTATTGCAAATTAAAGTGAAATGGAATTGAACATTTTTAACTGGTGCCAGAAGAGAAATATCCCATTGAGATAATTTTGCCAACCAGGGAACGGGGCCAATCCTGAGTGTTATGCATCTCTGTGGACCTAGGATTCTCATTCTCATCTCGTTAGAGGGGGCTTGAGGTGGGAATGGGACTGTGAGATCTATAGAATTGCGTGTAATTTTTAATGTATATATATGTTGAATCCACCAGAGTCCTGATAGGAAATAGATCTGACACTCAGTCCACATAACTTGAAGAGAGCCTAAGATGGGCTATTTACAAAAGGCTTGGCAGGGGTTTTGAAAATGAAAACAGGATAACATAGTATCTTGAGGTTAGTAGTTAGGAAACCATTATCACCCACTTTTTGGCCTGGAGGGGCTGGTGCAGAGAGTGGTCATGGGATCTGGAGAAGACAACTGTGTGAAGAAGACTGTCTAACAAGAACTGAACATGCACATCTGTGCATTCTTGTTTCCTGGTGACTCCAGCTCATCCTTCTCAATTCCCCAGATATCTCCTCGGCCAGGCATGCCTTCCTTGAGTTGGGAGTTTAATGCTCTTGTTGAAATTCTGAAGTGTTCGTGGAAAGACAGGCAGAAAGGAAATGACAATTGTGTCTCATCTCATATCACTGTCATATCATTATTCCTTGGGGAGCTGAACTGACAGGTACTACTCTTAGTATTTAGAGAAAAGAAGAATCCTGAGTATGGGCTTACTTGCAGTGGTGATCACAAAGTGGAAACACAGTTTGCCAACTCATCTGTAAAACATCTGAAACCTCTAGCCCAAAAGCTACTGAGTTTATATAATAGCCATTATTGAAGCTGCGTGAGAGGGATCAGAGGATAAGTACATGAAACCCGGAGTCAAAAGACATGAATTTGAAGTTTTACATCTAAGAACTAACCCTAAGGAGATTACTAGTTAAATGTGAAAGTGGGTATGATGATGATTTTCCTCATACTATTGTTTACAAAAGAGTAAACTAAATGGAACCCAAATTTCATCACTAGGAATTTGTACACTAAATCATGGAACTTACAATGGAATATATATAGTCAGGGAACATGATGAGCTAGATAATATGAAAATATTTGTGAAAATGCAAGCTATCTACTTTATGGGCAATATCATCATACTTTATAAGCAATATTACTAGTTGTGTGAATATGATCAAGTTAATCTCTCCCAACCTCGTTTTTCTCACTTTTAAGTTTTATCTACCTCATAGAGTTGTTCTGAGGAGTAAATGTAAACAATATCCAAGATTCCAAGATAATTTCTTACTCATTGTAAGAAATAAATGTATTAGTGCTTATTATCATTATAATATTTTATAGATGCAGAGAAAGATATATGAAAGGATACTTGCAAGATAGTTACAATAATTATTGATATGCATTTTACTTATTGTATGTTTCTGTACTAATTGAAAGATTTTCTGCAATAAGTACCTATTAATTTTGTAACAACACTTAAGTTTTAAGAAGGTCTTATTTTAATTCCTCCTCCACCACTTTGTGTCTTTGAGAAAGTAGCTGGGCACATCTGAACTTCATTTTCCTCATTTATAAAATGGAAAGAACTGTTTCTTTTCTACCTCAGAAGATTTTTACTATAGATAAATTAGTTATTGAATTTGTCTGTGTTCTTGGAAAACACTGAAGTACTACACAAATATTAAACATTATTATTTTAATTATTATTATGTGTATTAACTTCATTGGGATCATTGACTTGAACCCCGCACCCCCTGCTTCTCCTAGGGATGTTCTGTGGGAGATGAGAAGCCCATAGGAAAACAGCACTTAGGAAATCTATCAATGGTGGGTTTCCGGGTAGTACCAACAACCCTACAATTCTTAGGAAACTGAAAACTCGTGGTCATCAAACTAATAGAGTGAACTATTTCACGAGTTTCCCTTCATGCTGGTTTATTTTGACAGTCAGTGGAGATCTCCTTTTTCGTTTTGGGCATGTGACTCTCTCCTTTCAGTGTGGGTTTGTGTATTTCCGTGCTTCTGCTGACTTGCACTATTAATGTAACCAAACTGAGAGGCCAGCCTGTGAGCAAACGTTTGGTGAATCCGTAAGAGGAACGTAAGGACTGGGGAGGTGGAATCACGGCGCGGGTTCCTGAGCTTGAACCTGCATTGGGAATCACTGGGGATTTAGTAATATTTACCGTAGTTTCTGACGCATCATCTCCTTCCTCTCCACTCAGGAAAGATGCAGACGCCTTCGGGGAGGAGGTCCAAGTGGAGCTTGACAGCATTCTGGGAACACAAGGCCGGACCTGTAGTCAAAATCTACAAATCTGAAGGAGGTCTTTGTGCGCAGAAGCTGTCCTGCCTGTAAAGGTCCCCAGTCACCAGATTAGTGCCAATTTTTTTTCCAGTGAAGACACCGGTGACTTGGGGGGTGGAGTGGAGTTAGCTGGAGGAAATAGAAAAAAGGAAAAGGCACACTTAAGCACCAACCAAATGAGCGCCAATGAGTGTCAGCTGAGGGGTTCGCGGATGCCTCAGAACATCATGTGCGTTTGGGGCATGTTGTTTGTGTAACACTAGTGGAGTATTAAGATTTCTTTATTGTGATACCTTTCAAAATGTGCCTAACTTTTGTGTGTGTGCGTTTGTGCGCTTGCGCGTGTGTGCGTGTGTGTGCAGGGAGGGAGCAGAAGGAGTCTCTCAGAGATAACTTTAATTTTTTTAAAAAGTATTTGTAACAATACGTGATTGCAGTTTGAATGCATTTCACTGCCTAACCCCCTCCCCACACCCCCACGTCCCTGCCTGTCAGCACCTGTTGAGCTCATGGTCTGCTCAGGATTTAAGGCCACCATGAGAACCAGAAGGGATACTTTCACTTGCCCCTTTCCCACTCTTTGGAAGGTTGCAGTCCAAGCTTATAAGTCATTTCCATTTTCAAAAGCAGAGTTGGTGAAACACTTTGGAAACTTTGCCTGCACCCTCCATCCCCCAACCCTCCCCACTTCATCTTCTTGTTCGAGAAATGCAAATCTAAAGCCAATCCTATTTTATGTTAAAAAGTGAAAAACATTTCAATGTATTCTTGTCTTGTATGACTGGCTGAGAGCCTCTAAATCCCCACCATTTACCAAATTAAACTAATTGAAAGTGCTTCCAAAAGCCACATCTGTAGGCTGACGTTTGTCCCTGCCTTTCACTTTCAGCTGGGGAAACTGTTCTCCATTCCATTGATCCCTGAATAGTCATGCCTGTCAGGAAGCCACATCAGCCATTATCATTCTAATTTTACTGCCTTTCTTGGTCCCTAATCTAATTTGCAATGATGCTTAAGCATTTCGCAAGGCCATAGCACTTTCTTCAGAATTTCAACAAGAGCATTAAACCCCCAATTTACATTAATGAAGTGCACATTTAATTAGGGGAGAGGGTAAATGGAGGGCTCTTCAGGAACAGTTTGTGTGATATGATAGGCACTCGAGAAGGGAAGGAGATAGATCTGATAAAAGACTTGCCATACATTAGATGGCTGGATTGCATTTCTTTCCCTCATCTGCCCCCCTCAGCTTTTTTCCAGCCTCATCTCATCTCCCTTCTCCTCATTTCCACCCTTCCATCAACTAACTACCTCTCTAAAATTTGCTCCAAAGCCATGACAATAAAATTATGAAAGCAGACCTGTCAACAAGGGGGACTGGGCAAAGAACGATTTAAAGGAATCATGTGGTTTTCAGTTCCCCTGTTGCCTCCTTAAGGGGAGATTAACTTGTTCTTTTAAATAATGAGAAACATAGGGAACCATCTCCAGTCTCCTGTTTAATGAATGCATTAAGTACACAGGCCGAGCAGCACAGTGGTACTATGCAAACTTGGCTTGCTGTTGTGAAAGGGATAGGCGGGGGTGGGGGGGGGTTGAAGAACAGGGCTGAATTTTTGGTCATATGGCCCATGCAATGAATTCATTACCACATATAACAGGATGCAGTGACGTCATACATTGAAGTCTCTGCCATAGGCTCTGCTGGGTTAAAACTTCTGACACAGTGGAGGTTGAGTGTGTGCATGTCTGTGTCCACATGCACATTTATCTCCAGACTAAGATATTTTCCTTCCTTTTAGCTTAGTCGTTTGCATATGACTGATATCTGCTTTTCTCTTGTTCCATGGCCACCTGTTTTTTTCTTAATCAATAGTTCATGAAGTATAATGGTGTGTATGTGGGGGACAAAAATTAGCTATGAATTCTATTTTTGGAAACTTGATATTCTTCCTTTAAGTTCTTGTCCATGATGTAATATATATATATATATAATGATGAGGATAAGGATAATAACAGCCTACTCAGAAATATAATAATATGAATAGGAATAGACCAAGAGGAATTTAAGAATGGAATGCTGTTGTTTTTAATTTTGTTTTTTAATAATAATTTTATTATTTCATTGTTTTTACAATGCTGCCCTCATTTTAGGATACTGAAATCACACCGAGTCTGTGTGTATTTCACACCATACTGAACACAGGAGTTCTAGTGTCCTTTACCACTAGCTTGTTCCCTCTTTCCTTCCCTCCTCTCTCTCATCCCCCTCTCCCTCCACCCCCGCTGTCTTGTGTCCTCTGAATTTTGTTGGGGTGTGTTCATTTGTTTCATTCTTCTATAGTCCACATATAAGTGAAACCATTTTCTACTTCTCTTTTTCTTTCTGACTTAATTTGCTTAGCATGATTCCATCCTGTTCCATCCAGAATGGGGCAAAGGGCACAATTCCATTAGTAGCTGCATAGAATTCCATGGGTGTACAGATGACAGCTTCTCTATTCAGTCATGTGTTTGTGGGGCAATTTGGGTTGTTTCCATGTCTTGGTTATTGTGAACTGTCCTGCTATGAACATAGGGGTACAGGTATATTTTCTGATTAGAGACTCGGTATGGAATGCTGTTTAATGCCTGACATTTATGCCAAGCTTGATATTTTGGATCTGAAAGTGAAAGCATATTTAAAAAAATTGCTTTAGCTGTTTTCTTCTTCTTTTTCTTTTCAAAGAAAGATGTAGGTAGGAATGAAGGTGAGTAGACAAGGTAGAAAGAGAGATAGAAGAAGCACTGTGTTGTTATTTAGTTGTTCACATTGGTTGTTCCCCCTACCCCGGGTCTTGAATCTGGGACATTAGGATGTATGTGGAACTGCTCCAGGTGTGTGCTAGACTGGTAGGCTACTAGGACATGCCCACCATTTTTGCATGATAGGATTTTGTATGCCTTTCTCTCGAGTATAAAAGTTACATTTCATGGGAAAAAGTACATATTCTACTAAAATCAACACCAGTTAGACACTGCTGTATAGTCAAATACATTTCCCTCTTTCCTTTTACCTTATTAATACTTAATAGTTGATAATAGTTCACTAATATTTAGGTACAAGCACCATTTTTGAGCACAGAAAAAGATTTCTTAATTTTTTAATTTTTACAGGTAAGGTTCGGGCAGGAATGAAGGTGAGTAGACAGGTAGGTAGGAAGAGAGAGGAGGAAGAAACATTTATTTTATTACATTGTTCACATTGGTTGTTTCCCTCAGCACCCGGGACTCGAACCCAGGGGTATGTGACCTGTGCCCCTTCTGAGTCAATTGCTTTAATCACTACTTCACTAGGCCACACCAGGATTCCTTAATTAAGGATCTTCATTGTAAAAAAGAAGACAGTCATCACTTTCCAAATACAAAGCCATGGTCATAGATGCCATGACCACACCCTCCCTCTGACTTTGGCAGTAAAGGAGACCATGAAAGTGTTCTTCTATTTAAAATCTGAACCTGAGCAAGGGCAATGAAAGATGGAGACAGAGAGTCAGGGATAAACAGTGGAATATTGAGGAAAGGAAGAAGTAAACAACAAGAGGGTATTAGACAGCAGGAATTTGAAAAAAAAAAGAAATTTGAATAAAAAGATTAGGAATGAGATAAGAATATCATATAATCTGAGCATGTGGTTTCTTGGTGGGCAGATATGAGTTAGCTGTGGAGCAACTGAATCTGACTTTTTTTATTTGCAAAATGGAACTAATAGTACTTTTAACAGTTATTCTGAAAGTTAAATGAAACACTGTATACAAAGTGCTTAGGAGGTGCCTGGCCTCTAATAAAAACTCAATAAATTAATTTAAATAGAGGATATAATTGATATTCAATAGATGCTATTACAGAGAAAAGGAAAACAGACAAATGAATTGAAACCTAAGAAGGATTGAGAAAATTATGCAAGAGAATACATGCTTAAAGGAGAGACTAAGATGAAGGAAGAACTAATCACATTTGAATAGCCAACACCATATGTGAGGAATCCCACAGAGAAAGTGAAGACTACTAAAGAATAAGCAGAGGGACAAAATGAAATAGATTGATGAGCTGTATTTGAAAAATCTGCATTCTAGATTATTAGGATTTATCTCAATGGTCGGCTTAGTGGAAACTGATTTTGAAAAATGCAATGGGGCTTTTTTTTGGGTGGGAGTTAACTTATGTCTGAAATTAGAAGCCTCCTTGTGTACTATGTAAATAAAATATTTTTCTCCTTTTCCTCCTCTTCCACAGATGCTGGATATCTTAATGTTGTCCCTTTCCCCAGGACCCAGTTCTCTTCCCAGAGACAACTACTGTTACAAGGCTTTTCAGACACTTCTGGAGGTATTTTATACATATACCTGAGACTCATTTTTAAAATGTGCTCTTCTTTATTATCTCTGGTCATCTTCAAGCCTGAAAGAAAGGCATATAAAGTGTCAGAGCATTAAATTATTGCCCCCCATTACAGAAGTTATACCTGATTATTAAAAAATTAAGAATTTTTACAGGACTGTGAAGTCAACCTGACTCTTTAGGATGTTTATATTTCACAAACTGTAAAGATGCTGCTCTGAGGAGGATGCAGAGAGACAATGTAGTTGCTGTGAACTGGTACAGATGTGTTGAATATTTGGAAATGGTTAGTGATCTTATATCCGCTCAGTATTTTTCTCTTTTCACCATCAAACTCACCCAATGGGGTGAACAGACAGTGTAATAGAAGGTAGGCCAAGAATAGGTATATGTCATTTTTGCGTTGGGTGTAGAACTGTTGGGGGCACCATTGGTCCAATGGCTTCCTGGAGCCAAAGCTGACACCACTCATTGCCCAGTAAAGGAGCTTGATCTACAATTACAACATTCATTCCTCATCTGAAAGGTGAAAGGACTGCTGTATCCTGGTGAGGACTAATTCCTAATGAAACGGGTGATGGTTTTGTATTTGTGTATTTGCACAGCAGATGGACTGTGACTCTTTCTTGAGCAAAAGAAACTTGGTGCAGAGGCTGAAGGGATATACAGCCAAGACTGGCTGTGAGGCCTATGAGGCTGTTCACAGAGCTGGCAAACATGGTCCTCATCTAGCCCACTTCGCTTCTGCTAATGAATGCCTAAAACGACCACTATTGCCTGGATGTGGAAGCTTGCTCAATCTATATAGCACATGTGTAAGTGAGCACCCAAAAGAAAGTGAACTTTAAGCCATGATTTCTAGCAATGTACTCAAAGTCTGTCAGAATAAGTGAGATTGATTTTTCAGGTGATTATACATACAATTTTCCCAATCCTACTTTAACCCACTTTAATTAGGAAAGGGTAGACTGCAAATAGAATACAGTGCTAAGCAATTTTCTTGGTTGGGTTTGGTTAAGAATATCTAAGGTCTATTTGTCTCTCTCTCTCTAAATAGACTGCCTGATTGGCTGTGAGAATTAGAAGCGTAAACTCCTCAGTAGAGAGCTGAAGTTGGTTCTCTTGCGGACATGAACCTATAAATAATATAGACAAGGGGAGGACTGAAGTGATGACAAAGCTTTAAGCACACAGACAATGTTTTCACATGGTGTGCTTAGGGAGAAGACTCATATAATCCAACTATCTCATAGCTTTTAGAAATTGGCCAGATTCCAGTCTTTTGAGACATAAACAACCACAATAATAATAGCAGCAGTAACAGCTCTTCAGTGTCCCAGCCTGAAGGAGGTGACAACTTACATACTCCATAGATGATGGAGTAACTGGGAGGCAATGAGAGAATCAGCAGTTGTCTGAAATCCCCAACAAGCTGAAAATAGAGCCCCAGATGGCAGCCAAGTTTCCTGCCCTGAAAGTGAAGAGAGAGACCTAAAAAATAGGATTAGATTTGAAAGAACACAGAGACCTTCCAAGGGCTCATCTGAACTGTGTCTCCTCTCTGACCCTCTTTGAGTTTACCCATCATAAGTAATAGCATGGCCTCTTCTTCAAGTCATTCAAAAATGCATTTGTTCTCCATAATAGGGAGAGAAGCTCTAGCCAAATTATATTCTAATGTATCATAACCTTGAACCCAGGGACCATTTTGCATTGCTGACTAGGTGGCTGCTGAATATATTAGTCAGCCAAGGTTTGTGTCAGCTTTGTGAAGAGACAGACTTCCCATCTTGTCTCCACTATTGTTATTGTTATTATTATGAGGGTGTTTTGGGAGTGGGGTGGGAGGAGGAGCAGGCAAAAATATAAAGGAGAACAAGAAAGAATACTTGGATATAATCTTATGACTGGGTAAATTTGAACCGAGTCCCTTTATTCCAGCATGAACACATAGTCACGCTGAAATTGTGTCTCAGAATTGCCATAGTCCCAGCAGTGTCAGATGTAGTAGGGTATAGGAAGGCCAAAGAAACTCAAAATACTAAATATTTTGAGAAAATGATTCTGATTCCAATTTTACCCCTGGTCGGAAGTAGTTGAGAGTTATCTACTCAGTGACTTGCATATGGAGAAATGAGACCTCATGCCTGATACTCCAGACTCCTTTTAATGTGGAGAAAATACTGAAGATCATTCTTCCATTTTAATTTAAATGCCTGGATTCAGATTCCTGGAGGGGACAATCCAAGGAAAGCATAAAATTACCTACTCATGAGCAATATCTTCTTCTATTAGAACTAGCTGAAGCCAGTCAAGAACTGAAATCAACTTATGCATAAAGTAGTCAATGCCCATTGTAGTTACTCATGCTTTGCTAAATCACCTATCACCATGGTATCTGAATCCTTAGATAACCCTGCAGAACCTATCCTCAGACACGGAATTACTAATGTAGTGTATTAAATGATCCCTTAGTGGCTACACAGAGGGAATATTTCTTCTCAGATACCCTCTTAGTGCCATGGAGGACTAAGAATGGAGGGAGGTTGGAGTCCAATGTGCTCTTGGACAGGATCTCACATAATCCTTTGCCAACTTGGCAATATCGCAATGTCACCGTTCGGGATTCATGAATTCTCCAGTTCTAGGCCTTAGAGCTGTTGTCATACATGAGGAGAAAACTTGGCAAGGTCAGGGAAAATGCTTTTCTTTGCCTAGAGGCCCAAGTGACTGGACTGGGTATTTACGCTGCCTGAGTTTGCCAGATTATCATTCAGTCCTGCCTTCTAGGACCCCTTGGCTGTGTAGAATCTGTTGATGTGAAGCTGAGGCAAAGCTGTTTCTCTACCAGTGCTATTCCTGCCAATTTCTCTCTTCACATATGGGGCCTTGTATATGAATGACAAGGTGAATGTCAGCTTGATAGCAGGAAATTCAAGGCCCTTCCTTGTTCTTGGACACATTCACTTTCTCCTTTCCCATAGAAAGCTATTGTTTATTACAAACCAGTTAGGGAAGGATAAGCACTGTACCATCATGAGGGATATGATATATACACTAAAAGAAGCAACATGAAGGAGAACAGGAAAGTGTATTAAACTGTTTCTTTTCTTTTTGTTTCTTATTTGCTGAGAGTTCATATGGTAAAGGCAGTATAGTGGAAAGATCACCCAAATGGGAGACTGGAGATCTTCATTTGAATCTCTGTTCTGACATGAATTGTGAGATGACTTTGCACTAGCTTCTTCACTATTTGAATTTCTTCCTAGCAAACAGTGGAGGATTGACCTTGGTACTTTTTAGAAAGTCTCTCCTGGGTCAGATATTTGATAGTCCATCTGAGTCTTTTCTATCTCAGGGTTCACTCCTGCCAAGCCTTGTTCATCTGGTCACATCAATTATTTGTTCCCTCAGATGATAATCCTGGGTTATGTCTTTTCCCTTTAGTTTCTTGAAAGTGGTCCATTATTATTTTCTTTGAACATTTGGAGGTGTTAGCTTTTTACAGTGTCTGCTCCACCTCTACAAATCTCCTAGATCAGCTCTCTAGGAAGCACCTGGTTTTTTGTCATTCCATTTCAGCTTTCTCTGATTCCTTGCATTTGACATGGTTGACTACTCACCCCCTCAAGAAACACTTTCCTCTTTTTGGCTCCCATAGTGGCACTCATAATACTAACTACTTTTATTTTCTCATCACTTTGCCTTAGGCTCCCTCAATGCTTTTCTCCTTTTCTCTTCCTGATGCTGTCCTCCTTTTCTTGGAGCTTTTTTTTTCTCTGATTTCTTTCCCTGTTCTCTTTAGAAGACCCATCTCCTGCTATGTCTTCAGTTTCCTTCTATGACTGTCTTTCACATCATGATTCTAATTCAGAATCATCTCCTGAGCTCTTGAATCATCCAGCCAGCCCTGGCCTGAATTTTTCCATTTGGTTATTTCACCAAACACCCTCAGGCAGCAGATCTGAACCAATTCATTTTCTTACTTCTGAAACCAGTGGCTGTAAATGACATCTGATTCCTGTAAAATGTGTCAGCTTCTCTTAATCCCCAAACCAGAATTCTTAGCCTGTTTTAATGGTTTCTTCTCCCTTACTCTAGCTTACCTGAAAAGTCACTAAATCTTGGGAATTCCACCAACAAATAGACACATGTGTTCCCTTCTTTTCCACTTATACTCACCCTCAGTTCCTTTTTATTTAGTCAATAAATAATAACTGATTCGTAGTTGAAAGAGAGAGCATTACATGATGTGAGAGAGACAAAAGTGTGGGGGGTATGACACTTCCCCTTTAAGAGTAACAATTTAAAACAATGTCCATTTATGTAAGTTTATTATAAAGAAAGATATGTCTGTGAGTGCATTAGGTAAGCAAAATGTGCAAAGTAATATTATGTAGTTAGAGTCATTAATTAAGAAACTATTGAAGGATGTTGAAAGCTTAAAAATACTCATTATCTTACTCAAGAAATTTCTTTCGCTAATGAAAGCATGCAAAAAGGACAAATAAATAGAACAAATCAGTAATAAATAGAAAGTCATGAAATAGCAGAAGTCTTAATTTCCTCTAAGTTTTTTAAACATTTTAATTTGTGTTTTTATTTATTTAAAAAGTATTCATTGGGTACCTCCTGAATGTTATATGTTGAAGAACTTAGATTTTATCTGTAGACAAAGGAACTAAAAAAAGAAATCCCTGTCTTATTAACTTTCTTTAATTTATATCATTATGTAAGGGAAAATGCAATTGGATTTTCAAAAGTGGTAAATATTTCACATGAACTCTTGGTAGAACAGTATTAGATATATGCAAAGTTGAAAAGATAGATCAGAGAGTTCTCATATCTCCCATACCCAGTTTCCAAGATTATTAACAACTTACATAAGTTTGATAAATTTATAACAGATAATAAACCAATAGTGATACATTATTATGAACTAGTACCAATAGTTCTTTAGATTTCCTTAGTTTTTACCCAATGTCCTTTTCTGTTTCAGGAACCCCTCTAGGAGACTACATTCCATTCCATTATCATTTCTCTGAGATTCACTTTGGTTGAGACAATTTATCAACTTTCCTTGTTTTTGATAATCTTTACAGTTTTGAGGAACATTGATCAGGTAACTTATAGGATGCTTTGCTATGGAATTTGTCTGATGTTTTTATCATGATAAGATTGGGGTATTGCTTATTGGAAGGGAGACCACAGAGATAGTGTCATTTTTAATCACTACAAATCAACATGATTTTTGGCTGTTGATACTGGCTCCAATCACCTGGCTGATATGTTTATCAGTTTTCTCCATGGGAAAGTTACTCCCCGCCTTTCCCCATCCTTCCTCACCAAACACTTTGGAAAGAAGCCACTCTGTGCAGGTTATACTTAAAGAGTAGGAGTTATGCCTTACTTCCTTAAGGTTGGAGTATCTACATAAATTATTTGGAATTTGGTAATAGAGATTTGTCTCTTGTCTTCCATTTGTTAATTTTTTCAATAATTTATTTATATCACTATGGACTCATGGATATTGATATTATATTTGGGGATATAATTCATCACTGCTTTATTGTTTTGCTTCAGTTGTTCCAGTTTTCGGTATTGGAAACTCTTTAATTTGGCTCCTATGCTCCATCCATCCCTTTTTGTCAGAAAATTTGTAACAATTTTAATTTTGATGGGATATATTTTGATGATGATCTTATTAACTTTAAAAAAACCCTAAATCTTTACCAATTTACTAAAAGAAAAAAAGTATCTTGCTTCACTATTTACTGCTGTAAAACAAAACACTCCAAAACTTAGTGGCGCAAAACAATATGACTTCTTCTTTCTCCCTGGGGTCACTCATGTAGGTACTATGCTCCTTTGCTGTAGCTCCACCGATGAGTGTAGTATGTGCGTGTGTGGGTGTGTGTTTGTATTAGCACTTTCTTTCTGGCACTGTGTTTAAAGATCATCTTATATGTTTCCTTCTTCAGAAGCAGTCATCTCTCCAAGGAGCCCTAATTCTTTTTCTTGGTGAATGGTATTAGAAACCAAGATCTGGAAAAGAGGTGAGTTTGTTGCAATGTTATAGGCATGTCTTTTTTCAGGTCTTCTTAGTGATGGAGGAATACATGTGATTTTTAGGACTTAAGTGGGTTGAATAGTATCCTTTCAAAATTCATATCTATTGCAACCTCAGAATGAGACATTTAGAAATAGTGTCTTTACATAATAACGATAAGGATCAAGTCAGGTTGAATAGTTATGGGACTAAATCAAACGAGAGTGTGCTTGGACATAGACACTGAGAAGAAGATAGGTGAAAGATTAGGGGGTAAGCTATCACAAGTCAAGGAATGTCAAAGGATTCTCCCCTAAACCCTCAAAGTGAACACAGCTATACATACACCTTGATTTGGGGATTCTGGTTTCCAGAACAGTGAGAGACTAAATTTCTGTTGTTTTAACTTGCTAAGTTGTGGTACTTCATTATGGCCTTCCAAGGATGAACTCAGGCATCTTATGGACTTAGCATCTCTCTCTGTTGTTCTCCAAGCCTGCATGCAGCAAAGAAACTCATGCTGGGTGGCTGAAGAAGAGACAGAAGAAGCAGTTTGTTGGAAGAAAGGATGTAAAATACATATAAAATAAGAAAGACTGGGTGGTACTGTCCTTCCCTGAGGGGTCTGGGTTTCTAGGCTTCCAATGGCAGGTGAAGGGAATAATGAGAAATTTTATTGTGATGGTCTCTCTGTGCCTTCACACAGACATCTGAGTGTAGCGAGGGAAGTAGGAGAGTCACATTTGTTGAGTGTCTACAAAACTTAACATAAACTGTCTCATTCATTCTAACAAGAACTCTGCTAAGCAGGCACTATTATTACCTCAGAAAACAGAGGGTTGTGATGCTAAACAACTTGCCTAGAAGTATGCTTAGCTATATTGTGAAGTGGAAACCAAACTTCAAGTTGTCTCACTATTAATTCTGATGATACTTTCTCTTCCACTATATCACCAAGTTTTAATACCTTTTGGTTTAGTATGGTAAGCATTCTGAATTAATTCTTAGGCTTTCCTCTGAGAAATGCTATATCTTAATATTTGTTGATGATGTTAAAAATCTTTTATTTTACAATACATGGTATTTATACATTACTGAGAAAAAGTAAGTTAGTTACAAATAACTAATCACTTAAAACCTCCCAGAGGTGAAATAAATAAAAATGTGATTTTATGTGATCCCACTATGTATTTTGACTTGTAATTTCTTTTAAAACATTTTTCAGCTTTTTTTTTTAAAGAAAGTTCAGAATGTTTGATATGTCTTTTTCCTTCCTTTCTTTTCCATTACCTTTGCCACCACTTTGGATCTTTATTGCCTTTTATTTAAAGGATAATTTGAAAATCTCTTCACTTATCTTCCCATTGTCTTTCCTGACCTGGTTTCTTCATGTTTCTTCCACATTTGAGAAAACAAACAAACATAAACAAAACCTCAAAGCCCAAGAAAAATTATTAATGATCTGACTCTGCCTGCTTTCTTTTAGCTCCATCTTTCACCTCCTCCAGTGTGCACCTCAGCCATACTGCATTATTCTTTCAGATGTGCCCAGTGTCCTCTTGTAATGTTGTTTAGGGCTTCTGTTTCATGCAGGATAGATTCTTTCCTACTATCACTTGTTCAGACTTCTGGGGTTCAAATCAGAAGGCACTTTGTGCTTGAAATCTCCTCTCAGTCTTAAGCTCAACTATCTCTCCTTGCTTAGGTGTTTTATCCAGAGTATGTATATATACATCCTAGATTTAAAGTTCCTCGAGAGCCTTATCTCCTGAGCATTATCGTAGTCTTTTGCTCAGTGTTTGCTGAATACATAAGATAGATAAATTAATAATGGAGATATTGATGATGAATACAAGATTTACTTAATGATGAATCTTCACAAAAAACAGTGATACCTTAATTCTGCGACTCATTGCATTTTCAAGGTGTGGGGTAATTAAATGATCCAAAGAGAATGCTAATACCATTCAGTTAAGCTTTCATGTAATTATTTTTGATTTTGGATTGAGAAGAATTTTAATGAATTCATAAGTAGGCATTAAAATGATTTGACTATTATGACAGTGATACCCAGAGAAAACAGGAAAATAGAAACATTCAAAGTGTTTTGAAAAGAATTTAGACTTACAATGTCTAAAACGCTGTATGAGGAGACAGGAATGACATACTATGTCAGTTTTTCTTTTGAGAAAGCTTAGGAGGTGGCTAAGGAATTAAATAGAAGCAAGACTAACAGAGATGGCCACAACAGACTCATGTTCGAGGAAAGCCTGCAGGCGGCATGGAACTGCACTGGGTCTCGATTCAGAGAAGCTTAGGGCTCCTGTCGTGTTTCCCTCTTCAAAGCCCTGTGCAAACACGAATGAAGTTAATCTAATTAACTTATTAGCTTTTTAAGCTAGTAGTACCAATTAGTCACCTCATCAGACTCTGGCTCGGGTCTCATTGCACAGTGCTTAGCGATGAAGGGGCTTTCATCAAACCCCCCAGGAGTGCCACGCACAGCGTTTGCCTGTGTTTTCCAGAGAATGGCAAAAAGAACCATGTGCAAGGCAATTACAGGGAACCCTCTCTGGGAAAACCTTAATCACAGGGACCATTCTCCTCACCTCTTTTGTAGAAAGGAAATCACATATTAGCTTTCATTCCTGGAAGTAGGAACCCTTCTCTTTACCTGAGGTTGGAGAGTGATTATAAATCCTAGAGATAAATTTCTGGATGCCTCTGGGGGAAAGTCCCTACCAGCAACAGGGCATCACAGAAAGTCTGGCAGTTTGGGTGGTATTTTTGTAAGAAGGGAGAAAAGGGAATTCAAGCAGAGTGCAGTGAGAATAGTGATCCCAAATACAGCCCTGAAGGAAGACTTGCAGAGAGACAATGGGCAAGGAATAAATAAAAGGAAAGTTATAAATTCATCTATTTGCTCTTCCCTGACCCTTGCTTTTACTCCTCTTCACTGCAACTACCCTGGGAAAGACACAATACTTTCCCCTGTCACAATATTGAGAAAAATTGAAACGGGGAAGAAAGACCACCAGATGCTTTATTGTCTTAGACGTTTCCACATAATTAGCTGGGGATAAAGGGCCTCTGCATGGTTTCATTGCATTGAATGAACTTGGATATTGCTACACAGTAGTGTGTTTTATGATTCATGCTCTGTTATCCTGTGGCTTTTTGAAAACTGCCAGCTACTTTATCACTGCCGGCCAAGCCTGGGCCCACCACTTAAAATGCAGCAATGCAAAGTTAACTGTGCATGACAGATGTCCATGAAATTGTTTAACACACACATACACGCTCACATGGGGCATAAAGCTGGCTCTGGCCCTCTTACGAGTCTTGCTGGCTCAATGTCTTTACCAGACATAAATAAAAAGTATAGGGCTAGGAAAGAGCAAAATTCATGAAACCACAAAAAAGAGAACATGTTTTAGATCTGGTTACATTGGATTGGTTAAAATTTCAAAAGGTCATTGAAAAAGTTAAAAATAATGAAGTCATGAGAAAAAGGGTCTGGGGATTGGGTTAAGAAATTGGGTATTTGAGGTCATTTTTTTTTCTTTTTCTTTCTTTTTTTTTTGCTCACCAAAGTTTTATTCTGTTCTTCCCTTCAATCTCTAGTCCTGCGCGTCAGGGAAACTGGCAGTTTCTTAGTATGGCCCCTCCTCTGCTCTATTCTTTCACATACTTTTTCCTAAATGTCCCATCTTTTAAGTCCTTATTGCATATCCTCCTCTTAATTCAGCATACCACATCCTTTCATACTTTTGACTTTGGCAAAGGGAAATGTGCTTTTTAGAAGGAAAGTGCTTTTCCTGGGAAGTTACTCACTTTTTTCTTCTCTTGTGTAGAATAACTTTGTTATTGTAACATATATTGGATCATAATATTTTATGACTGCACCTGTCTTCCTTCCTTCCTTCCTTATCTGGAACTCATTGAGTGAAGGGATTGTGACATACTCCATCAGGGATCAATGAAGAGCTACACATAGCAGATGCACAGTGAAGTTAAATGGGAGCCAAGGTCCCACTTTACTCTGTATCAGGCTAGGTGGGCAACATGCAAACTCCCAGTAGTTTTCTTGAATGAGACATTTTCATCATTTCTTTGTATGTGTTACTGTTTGGTAATGATATGTCCTATTTCTCAGAAAAACATGATGAATTGTATTTCTGGAGAAGAAATCACTCAGAAAGGGTAAGGGGTTTAAAGAGACAGAAAGCTAGGAAGGATCAAGGGTCAGGGTAGGTAGCCCTAACCTACACATTCCCCGGGCAGTGTGTGAGGAGACACCCCGTTTTTCACACTAGCTTGCCATACTCATGTTTTACTCTTACCCTCTGAAATCTTTCACTTATACTTATCCTACCTTGGGGTATATCTTGGTCAGTTTGAGTTTCCTTAATAAAATATCACAGACTGGAGGAAGGCTTAAGCAACAGATATTTATTTCTCACAGTTCTAGAGGCTGCTATTATAAGATAAAGATGTCAGCAAGGTAGGATTCATTCTTAAACTTTTTCTCTTGACTTGTAGGAGGCTGCCATCTTGCTGTATGCTCACATGACTTCTTATTTATGTGTGTGGCTAGATAGAGTTAGCTCTTTGGTATTCTCTCCTTATAAGGGCAATAATCCTAACGGATGAGGGTCCCAATCTATGATTTATTGCTTCCTTTGAGGTCCCATTTCCAAATACAGCCACATTAAGGATTAGAGTTTCAACACATGAATACGGGGGTGGTGGCAGTACACAAACATTCAATCAATGAAAGTATTTACTCTAAAGTTGCAACTAAAGTTTTTAGCTACTGAAATAATGCTCCCAGTAGAATCTCATTTATCAGTCAATGGGTCTGATCTTAGAGACTTTCTTTAGTAATTCTAAAGTCATACCACAGAGGTTACTATGTAGTTTGAGTTGGTTTTGTCTGGCGTTTTTCCTTTTGGTACCTTCTCTTCTTCCCAATTCCCTGGGCTGTTTTACCCCACTACCAACAATTTTAAACAGAGAAGTAAAAGCTGGTTTACTTTAGAGAACACTGGTGCTTTAGGTCTTTATGTTCTCTAGTTCTCCTCTTTACACCTCATTCTATTGGTCAAAATTTACCAATCCTTTATTTCATTCAATTGAGAGCATCTGTTCCCCACTAAGGTGATTATTGGTGGAAATGCATGCTAGACACTTCACATTTTAATGAACAACAGTAGTTAGAGAGTTGCAGTTTTGTTATGTCCTTTGGGATAATAGCTTATAACTCTCTGGAGGAGACACTCCAGCTACAGAACAGGTCACTGAATATGTTTGCTAGAGATGGGAAGAAGCAGAAAATTACCCACTAGGCAGCCATGTTCTGTGCCCTTTGATGTTTGCTCTTTTCTAAAACTCTTTGGCATTCAATCACAACAGCCAATAAACGCACTCACAGAAAAAGCCTAGGAGACCTACTCATATAAACATAGATAAAATATACTGTAAAGAAGTAACATTCAGATGCTCTGGAACTTTTTTAAATAAAAAAGCAAAGAATACACAAAAGAAATGAAATGAGAAAAAGTCAGTGAAATTTTTGCTGTGAGAATTTTGAGTTTGTACTCTATTTTTCCTTCCTCTTTTTCCTTAACTTATGACATTAAAGAGAAAGACAACTTCTCAGCTGGCTTGCAGCCAGCCATCATGTTAATTTAACACAGGGGGCTCTGGCTGATGGAACACGTTATCCCAGCTCCCCTTTTTCTGAAAACTGAGTTTCAGTAAAGCTTGCAATGGAGTTTAGTCTTTTGTGCTTTGGCAGGCTAATCCACAGTTTACAAAGAGCCTCTTGATAAATTGGGATACTCCTGTACCCAAGAACCACAGCTCAAAGAGAAGGGGGTCTCCTGGATCTCTTTCCCCCCAGTCCATGAAGGTGATTTTTCTCCTTCTGTTCCCTGTGATTATACATTGTTCTTTACAAGTGGTTACTATCTTCAAAAAGTTTACTATGCTTTCCTGTAATGTTGTTCTTTGAATCTGGAGTAATTTAATTTGCTTTGTATAGCACTTTCTGGTATGTTTGTAAGAATGTGGATCAAAGGATAGTTTATAATTATATGGGGAAAAAGAAAAATCTCTGAATGATTTCTTGAACTTTCACAACATCTGCTCCTCCCAACTTAACATTTTTCTTATCATTTTTAAGGGAATCAAGAACTATGGTTCCTGATAAAATTGTTTACTTCGCTACAGAAGCAGAAAGTGTCTCACTAGGGTGCTGATTAAATTTTAAGGGGAAAAAAGAAAATGAGGGTCCCACATATGCCTGTGTTTATGTATGTATTGTAATGAGAGAATTGTGTGGGGGTGTGACTGTGCATTGTGTGTGTGAATTGTGAGGGTGTGTGTTTTGTGTGTGGGCTGGGTGTGAATGTGGGATTGTGTATGTATGTGAGTGTGGGAACTATGTGAGTGTGAGTGTGTGTGTGTGTTTGTGTGTGTGTGTGGACTGTGGGTGGCCTGCTCAACATTTTGGTGGATGTTTCATTCCCACCCCTTTTACTACGACCCTGGTCAGACCACTTTTATGCCGGTGACAGCTTCATGAAGCACAAAACATGGAGCAATACATGGCATGAAATTGGCAACAAAGCAGAGCAAACGGAGGAACAATCCTCTGGCAGGATGTGCTCACAATATGGCTGATTGGATCTGGAAGCAGATGCCAGCAGCGGGTATTGTCCTGGTGACTGAAAAGACATGACCCCTGAGAAACCGAAGACAAGGAGGCTCTCCTCCTGAACCAAGGGGGAGGGGAGAAGAGGTGAAACCAATGAATAAATCAGGCAATGAAAACCGGGGAGAAAAGAAAATGCTAACGAGGACTTTTTATGGGGAAAAGGGGGCAGTTCAGTAAGCAATCGCTCTCGCTCCCCAGCTAGCTGAACACTTTCTCAGACAATGGCTTTTTAACAGATGGGAGACCTGGTGAAAGAAGCCAACTTTTGCACAGGGGAGAATTCCTGTTTATTTAGTCTGTGGCTGGGTAGGTGTCTGGAGAATGGCGATCCAACAGGTTAAAAGCATTGGTTCCAGCTTAATACAGAGCAGTCAGGATGTCAGAGGCGACTAGTTTTATTGGGAAGACTGGGCTTCTGTGAAGGGTTTGTGAAATTCTGGAGAAAAGAAGTGGACTGGAAGCTACCTCCCAAGGAGGTGCCAGCCCGCCACACCCCTCCCATCCTGCTTCCTCACCTCTCTCTCCTGCTCAACCCCGTTGAAGAGCTGTCCATCAAATAAAGGACAGAGGAGGGAGGGGAACACCGCAGGCATTCTCAAACCAAATGTGATGTTTCCAAACACTTTTGAAACACACCAGTTAGGCTTAAAAGTTGGATGTAATCTTATTTTCATCAAATAGGCTCTCTGAAATTTTACATTTACTGTAAAAAAAATTTGAGTTGTCCAATAAATTCTGACTATTGTCACTGCCCCAAGAAGTCTGATCTTGGCTTCTGCTAGTGTCCAGCACTATGAACTGGCTGAGAATTCCAAGAAGGGTCAATCTGAGCAGTGGCAGGGAAATTTGTGATCCACTCTTGCAGTTCCTTGACCTCCCTTTTCCATGGATTCTCAAGTTGGGTAAATATACTTTTCCAATGATGAGATAACACCTGCAAAAGGTGTGTGTGTGTGTGTGCGCGCGCGCGCGCGTGCACATGTGCGTTCATGTGTGTGTTCTGCTTTGTAAAGAGAAAGAATTAAGAAAATTCTACATCATCTAGGATATACATGTAACAGAAACCAAAGACGTAATATCCAGGCAAGGAGCCCAGGTCTCCATTTCCAGACTTAATGACGCCAGGAAGAGTCACTAGTGCATGCTCCACACAAAAGAAGGACCTGTGTTGGGTAGGTGGGGTTTTATAAACTTTCACTTGTGCGATATCAGTGGTATAAAATGGGGAACACAACTCCCAACTACCTCTTTACCCTTTACTGCCAGATAATTCTCATGAAAAGCAGTATTTTATTCACCACTTTCAACCACTTTATTCCTAACTTAACAAAGGCATTGTCATGTGGGCCAGTATTCGCTTCACACTGAGACATGAATCACCAGGGTTGGAAACTTACAACTCAAGAGGTTCTGATCACCATCCTCCAAAAGGCAGTACTTGGCCATTCATAAGACAAAGGCCCCTTTGAAATGCATAGAGACAACAGTCTTTGGATTAGGAAATTGTAAAGGAAATAAACTTCTCATTACATGTTAATAATAGAGTTTAATACTTTGTTCTATGTACTCTTATGAAATAAAACTCAATTTATAAGAATTTGAAAAACATTAGCTCTATTTTACATTAATTTATTGGTTTGCTAATAATAGGATTAAATATGTTGAATGTCTTTAACATGAAAATCAAATACCTCAATATTGTTACTATCAAAATATTTAGTGAACATCTCCCATGTGCAGAGTTGAGCTGGAAGCATCATAGGACAGAGTTCTGTCCTAAGAATTTTTGATAGTTTGTCTCAAATACTTCAGGTTTTCACTTCTTCCTTTGCAACAGTTTAGATATCTTGAAAGAGCATGCATAAGGGGGCTTTAGGTGCACACAATTATAAGAATTCTGGATCATTTCACCGAACATTTTGTGCATCTGTGAATGCCATCCCTAGATAACAATGACAAAGTTAGAACTGTCATTTACCAGGAGCATACAATGTCAAAGCACTGTGCTAAGTGCCTTAAAGGTCACTGAATTCAGCTGCTTTTTGAGGTTTCTGCTCTTATTATTCCTATTTCATTCATACATGGAGTCTGAGCTTAGAGAACTTAAGAAATTTCTAGTCTTTCAATAAATGCAAGAGTTTGGATTTAAGCTCAGTCCTGTCTAACTGAAAGTCATACTCCTAACCATCTTACCTGCTGCTTGGTGTCTGCACAGTGTACAAATAAGAATATACTTATTTGTTTAAAACCTATTTATTAGATAACTTACATAGTGAAAAACAAAGCAGGGGAAAATCACAAACAAGGTCTTAGTTTTCATTAAGAAACACATCTTACAAGGGTCCTGTATTGAGACACAAAGTGATCAAATATTTACATCTCATATTAAATATATAAACCCTGATAATGAGGGACAAAAACATGGATAACTTTATATGCCAGTTCAGTTGTCTGTATCTGTTTAAGTGTTCCATAAAGTTATTTCATAAGATTCAAGTGTGTCCTTTTACTATCTCCATTAGCAAAGCAATGACCTAGAGTATATTTTATTCTTTGGTTATTATTTTTAAAGACTACTCAAAAAGATTTATTATTGATGTGGTGTATTACATTAATAGATTTGTGTATATTGAACCATCCTTGCATCCCAGAATGATGGATGATCCTTTTGATGTGTTGTTGGATTCAGTTGGCTAATTTTTTTTTTTTTTGAGGATTTTGGCACCTATGTTAATTAGAGATACTAGCTTGTAATTTTCTTTCTTGATGTCCATATCTGCTTTTGGTATCAGTGCTTGGAAGTGTTTGGAAGTTTTCCTTATTAATCAATTTTAGGGAAAAGTTTGAGGAGAATATGTATTAATTCTTCTCTAAAGTTTTTGTAAAACTTAGTAAAGACTTCTGGTCCTGGACTTCTATTTAGGGTGAGATTTTTGATTACTTCTTCAGTGTCCTTGTTTGTGATAGTCCTGTTCAGGTTTTCCATTTATTCTTGATTCAATTTTGGTAGGCTATATGTTTCTAAAAATCTATCCATGTCTTTGAGGCTGTCCTTTTTATTTGTCTATCACTGTACTTAGTAGTCTCTTATGATGTTGTGTATTTCTGAGATATCCTTTGTAACTTCTCCCTTTTTATTTCTGATTCTAGATATGAGAGTTTTCTCTTTTATTCATAATGAGTCTAGCCAAAGGTTTGTCAATTTTATGTTTTTAAGGAACCAGGTTTTGGTTTCGTTTATCTTATAAATTATTTTTTAATTTTTATTTTGTTTAATTCTGCTAAAAATTTTATTGTTTTCTTTTGGCTTTAATTGTTCTTTTGTAGTTGATTTAGATGTAGAGTTCTATTGTTTATTTGTGATTTTTCTTATTTCTTGAGGTAGGCCTGGATTGCAATAAACTTTCCTCTTAGTACTGCTTTTTGAGGCATCCCATAAATTCTGGTAGCTTGTATCTTCATTATTGTTTGTCTCCAACTACTTTTTAAATTCTCCTTTTACATCTTCTTTTATTTAAGACTAATTCAGATGTGTGTTGTTTACCTTCCATATATTTTGGTTAGTAATGTTGAAAGGAGTCAGGTGGAAGAAGATAGAAATGTTAAAAAAAAAAACTAAAAAATGAAGAAACACTCCAAGAATTATCTGACTCCATTAGGAAATACAACATAAGAATAATGGGTGTCTCAGAAGGTGAAGAGAAAAGGGAGGGGACAGAGAACATATTTAAAGAAATAAGTGCTGAAAACTTCCCAAACCTACAGAAGGAAATGAACACATAAGTCAATGAAGCCAACAGAATGCCTGGTTATCTAAATGCAAAAAGACCAATAGCAAGGCACAAAATTGTGAAACTACCAAAAGTTCAAGACAAGCAAAGCATTCTAAAGGTTGCCAGGGAAAACAAGCAAGTAACATGTAAAAGTATTCCCATCAAGATATTATTAGACTTCTCAATAGAAACCTTACAGACCAGGAGAGAATGGAATGATGTTTTAAAAATACTACAAGATAAAAACTGCCAGCCAAGAATACTATACCCCCAAAACTATCTCTCAGATTTGAGGGAGAAATAAAAGTTTATTCCAACAAACAGAAGCTGAGAAATTTTGCTGCCATGAGAACTCCTCTAGAGGAAATGTTAAAAGAGTCTCTCCTATCTAAATCAAAGGTAAGAAACTTTATAAAAAATTAAACAAGGTGGCCAGTAGATAAAACCAGAAAACAAACATTAAAATTACAGTAGCAATTCCTCAAATATCAATAATCAGTCTGAATGTAAATAGACTGAATCCACCAATTAAAAGGCACACAGTGGCTAGATGGATTAAGGAAAAAAACCAACTATCTGTTGTTTTCAGAAATTTACCCAAGATTTATCTAAGATCTAGAAGTAGAAGGGTTGAAGAAATATGATCCAAGTCACTGGTGAATCTGAAAAAGCAGGAAGTGCTATACTCTCAGTTAAAGTAGTCTACCAAGACAAAGGTAACAAAAGGTGGAACTCGTCATTGTACAATGATAAAGGGATAAATACAATGAAAAGGTATAACACTTACTAATATATATGCATCCATTAAGGAGTATCCAAATATGTAAAGTGAATATTAACAGATCTAAATGGAAATATTGACAACACTCCCAGACAGAAAATCAAAAAAGAAATAAGATCTTTAATCTACTATATATACATATATATGCATATGCATATGGAGAGAGAGAGAGAGAGAGAGAGAGAGAGAGAGAGACAGACAGACAGACAGAGAGACACAGAATTTCATCCTAAAATGATAGACTACACATTCTTTTCAAGTGCTCATGGAACATTCTCAAGAATAGACCATATGTTGGGACAATCAAGTTTCATTAAATTTTCAAAAGTTGAAATCATATCAAGCATCTTTTGGATCATAGTTATCAAACTAGAGTTAACCAAAAGAGGAAAGAGATGGAAACTGCAAAACAATGGAGAATAAACAACATGTTATTGATCAACAATTGTTCAGAGGAGGAAATCAAACATGAATTTAAAAAAGACCTGGAGTCAAATTAAAATGAAGATCCAGTGTATCAGAATCTGTGGGATACAGCCAAAGCACTTAGAAGGAAGTTTATAATGATACATCCCTAACTCCGGAAACAAAAAGAATTGCATAAAAATCTATACTTTTGCCTAAAGGAGAGAGAAAAAAAGAAACAAGCATACCAAACTTTAGTAGAAGGAAGGAAATAATAAAACTTAGAGCAGAAATAAATGAAGTAGACACACAAAAGACTATTAAAAAACAAAACAAAACCAATGAAACCGAGGTGTTTTTTTGAAAGAATAAACAAAATAGATCACTAGCCAGACTCACAAAAAAGAAGAGAGAAGAAACATAAATAAATAAAATTAGAAGTGAAACAGGAATAATCACACAAGATTTCTCTGTAGAGATACAGAAGAACAGAGGATAAGATACTTATATATATATATATATATACATACATATGTATTTATGTATCTGTGGCAACAAATTGGATAAATGGAAGAAATGCACACATTCCTGGAAACATAGCATTCTAAGACTAAATCAGAAAGAACTAGAAATCGTGAACAGATCAATCACAAGTAAGGAAACTGAAACAGTAATTAAAAATCTCCTCAAAAGCAAAATCCCCGAACCAGATGGTTTTACTGGTGAATTCTATAAAACATTCAAAGAATTAATTCCAATACTTCTCAAACTTTCCCAAAAAATGGAATAAGGCAAACTTCCAAGCACTTTATATGATGCCAGCATTACTCTGATTCCAAAACCAGATAAAGACAGCACCCAAAAAAAAGAAAAATTACAGCTCGATATCTTCGATGAATATTGATGCAAAAATCCTCAACAAAATACTGATAAACTGAATTCAACGACGTATTAAATGAATCATACACCACAATCAGGAACAAGACAATGATGTTTACTCTCACCACTACTATTAAATACAGTGTTGAAAGTCCTGACCAACGCCATGAGACAAAAAAGATATAAAACATATCCAAATTGGAACGGTAAAAAGCGAAACTGCTATTATTTGCAGATGTCATGATAACACATGTAGAAAACCCCAGAGACTCAAGTACAAAGCAACTAGAAATGATAGTAAAATACAATAAAGTTGGAGACTTCAAAATATTAATAATTCTGCTGCATTTTTATATTCACGTAACAAAATTGCATCAAGAGAACTCAGGAAAACAATCTTGTAGTTTGAACTTGCTCCCGGACTGCAGAACTACAGAAAGAATCCAGCTCCCATCATCACAAAACACTTCAATCCCTGAGTTTAATAGAGCATGGGGACTTTTCTGGGATCATCCAGGCACTAGACGGAAGTGGGGAGGGAGACCCATTCCGCCTGTCTTCAAAGGAACATACAAGGGCTGAAGGCAGTCTTGGTCCCCTGAGGTCAGGAAGCTGCAGTGAGTGAGAATCAGTCCCCACCACCAAAGAAGCAGTCACTGTGTATGGTAGTACGCAGAACATTTATGTGGAAGCCCAACCTCCCCACCACTCCCTGACCTGGACAACTGCAATGAGAGAATACCGTGTACCCCCAGGGATCAACAGAGCTCACAGGGGCAGACTTTGAACTTGTTCCTTAACTGGGAGGTGGTGAGGACAAAAGCTCAGCTCCCATCATCATCAGACAGGTCAATCTCTGTGCATAGCAGAGCACAAAGGATCATCTAGGTACTTGACAGAGGTGGGGAGTGAGTCCCATTTCTCCATATTCAACAATTAGAAACTGTCTCCTGTTTTAGAGCTTGACAGAACTCACAGGGGCTGCCTGTAAACTTGGTCCTTGAATTGGAGAGCTTCCTATCAACAGCACACAAGAATTGCTCTCCCCGCCCCCCCCCCCCCCCCCCCCCCCCCCGACACCACAGAAGCCAAAGGAATCACAGAAATAGCATTTGTAGCCCACCACAAGAGAGCATTCTAGGAAGCGGAACAGGCCCTGCTCCCTGTAAAAGCCAAGTGGTTGGTACCAGTCATATCAGGATGCACATCACCTCTCAGGAAGAAATCTAAAGTAAAATATAAAAAAGCCACAGTGCTAAATCTAAGACAGAGAAGAAAGCCATATCAAAATCAATGTGAGCCCCAAAAACATGAGTGATCCAAAGAGGAAGATGCCAGGAACTTCCTAGAGCAGAACTTCATGACATTAAATGAGACAACCTAACAGAGAAAGAGTCCCCAATAATAGCTATCAAAAAGCTGAATGAGATGCAGGAGGCTCACACAACCACCCAAACACAATTGGAAGCCCTCAAAAAAGAAGTGGTAGATCAAAGGGAATACTTCAACAAAAAGATTATGGCTGTGAAGAAAGTCCTAGCAGATATGGTAGAGGTGAGTGATACAGTCAAGGAATTTAAGATCAGTGTGGAAAACAACCCAATTTACAACTGCATCAAAAGGAATGAAATACCTTGGAATAAAATTAACCAAAATAATGAAAAATACTATGTTCTAAAAACTATAAGACATTGTTAAAAGAAATAGAAGATGACACAAAGAAATGGAAAGATATTCCATGCTCATGGATTAGAAGAATTAATATAATTAAAATGGCCATACTACCTAAATTAATATATAGAGTTAATACTATCCCCATCAAAATCCCAAAGATATATTCAAAGACATAGAACAAAAATCATAAAATTCATTTGAACTATAAGAGACCCAGGAGAGCAAAAGTAATCCTGAGGGAAAACAAAAACAAAAACAAAAATGGAGGTGTCATGCTCCCTGACCTCTACTACTAAGCAATAATAATCAAGTCAACATGGTTTGAAATACAAACATAAATACAGATCAATGTAACAGAATTTGAGAGCATGGCAATAAACCCACTCATATATGGACATTTAATTTTCAACAAAGGAGACAAAAGCCTACAATGGGGCAAGGATCGTCTCTTCAGTAAATGATGTTGGGAGAAAATGAACAGCCATATGTAAAAGGTTACAACTAGATCACTACCTAACACCATACACAAAATTAATTCAAAACTGATTGTGAAGATTTAGATGTAAGGCTAGAAGCCATACAATACATAGAAGAAAACATAGGCGAAACACTATAGGACACTGACCTGAGAGATGTCTTTGGGAACTCAATTCTAATAGGAAGGGAAATGAAATCCAAAATAAACAAATGGGATTACATTAAACTAAAAAACTTCTGCACAGCAAAAGAAACTCATCAAAGCAAAAAGACATCGTACTTAATGGCAGAAGGTATTTGCTCATTGCACATCTGATAAGGGATTACTATCCAATAAAATAAATATAGAACTCATAAAACAACAACAGAAAAACTTAACAATACAATTAAAAATGGGCAGATTATCTTAATAGACACTTCTTTAAAGAAGATATACAAATGATCAACAAGCACATGAAAAGATGTTCTACTTCTCTTATTATTAGGGAAATGCAAAGCAAAATAACAATGAAAAATCACATGACATTGTTAAGAATGGCTATTATCCAAAAGAATGGAAACAAGTGCAGGAGAGAATGTGGAGAAGAAGGAATTCTTATATACTGTTTGTGGGAGTGAAAAATGGTGCAACCATTATGGGAAGCAGTATGGAGTTTCCTTAAAGAATTGGCAATGGAATTCTCATATGATCCAATTATTGCTCTCTGAGTATTTACCCTAAAGCACAACACTTATTCACAGCGGTATATGCATCCCTATGTTTACTGCAGCATTATTTACTATAGACAAGAACTGGAAACAGCTGAAATGCCCTGTATACATACCACATCAAAGAAGATGTGGTATATATACACCATGGAATAGTATGCAGCTATCAAAAGGAGAAATTATATCATTCACAGCAACATGAATAGACCTGGAGAGAATTATGCTTAGCAAGATAAGCCAGAAGGGGAAGACGGACATCATATAATATCACTCATATGTGGTGTATAGAGATAACAAACAAAGCATCCCAAATTTTTGAACTTATCAGGGTATTTTCTATAATGGAAAGACCCCAAATTTCTGAACTAATCAGTGTATTTTCTATAATGAAAAGTTCCCAAATTTCAGTGAATTAGAATAAAATGAAGTTATTTTTACCGAACAATTGTTCCCTGTTGGGTAAATACCTTATTTCCTTATCTAGTTTCTGAACTTAATATTTCTAGCAAAATTCTAGAAGGAATTATTAAGCAGCTAAGTTATAAGAGGGTAAAGTACATTTGCTCTTGTATTTCTGGAATCCAGCAAAATGGCTGGCATTTGTTCATTGATTTAACAAATATATATTGAGAGTCATCTTTGGGTTAGTCACTACTCTAGGCCTTGACAGAACTGAAAAACCGTAAGGAAAATTTTACAGTTTTTATGGAGTTTTATTACAGTGGGGAGAGACAGATACTAAACACTATCAGTGGCTGAGATATTTTCTGATAATAATGCCATGACAAAAATATAAATCAGTGATGTGATAGGGATTATTCATGTGGGATCTACTTCTTTTTAAAAAAATTAACCTTATTTAAAGAAGGAACATTGCATTGTACACTATATAGCTTTAAGGTGTGTATCATTGTAAACCAACATTTGAATATGATAAATTAAGTTCACTTTCACCATTTTAGTTTTCTTTACACACAATTGATCCTTTTTACTTAATATGTCTGCTTCCCCCTCTCCTTCTTGCAGCCACCAGTTTGATTCTGTTTACTAAATATTTATTTTTATTTGATTTAGTTGATTTGTTTGCTTGGGTTCTTTATATTCCAAATAGGAGTGAAGTCATATGAAGTCTGTTTTCCTCCTACTGGCATATTACTGAGCATAATTTCCTCTAGGTGTATCTACATTTCAGGAAATGGTAGGAATTCATCTCTTTTAATAACTGAATAGTATTACACTGTGCATGTATTTCACATATTCTTCATCCACCTGTTTGTGTAATTTGAAGTCAAGAGGATGACACTGAGGTATTAGTTTTGAGGTAATTGGTCTATTATAAAATGACTTACAGCAGTTTATAGCATCCCATTCAAATGAGCAGAAGTCTTTCATGCCTTTTCTTTTTCCAAGAGGGAGGAAAGCTTATTAGAATTATCTTCCTGATTATTACATCACATGACACTGACATTACCAAGGGGAATGGTGTTACTATGGTTGACTTGGTTTAAGTAGAACTGGTCCCTGGTTTGGTGGAGTGAGACTTTCATAAAATGTAAGGTGATGTGGGAAGTATAGAAGTCTACACAAAATCGAGGTTTTTTTTGTTGAGAATAAGGAAAGAAGGTATGGATATTAGGCAGGTAGCAAATATAGTCAAAATTTGATTTCTTCATTTTACACAGGACAGTATGCTACCTCAGTAAGTATGTGTGAGATCAGTTGAGACAATGGTGTGAAAACATTCTGCAAACAATAAGACAGCAAGAAATACTTAAGTTAGTTTGAGTCAGATCATTCCTCACATTTCTCCATTTCTGTTTTGCTCAAGCATTGCCAGTGCTCTGGCAATATTTGTTTTTTATGTTTTTCAAAACTTTAAGAAATAAATTAAAGTGGTAAGTATTGCTGCCCTTAGCACATTTTCTTTTCATCAAGAGTCACACATGTTTTTCCTTTACATTTATTGCTAATGTTTTTCTCCTTTTCCCCCTCATAAACTCCTACACATGAGGCGTGGTATCCTTTCAAAATCAGATATTTATGGAGAGGCAATGCTCATTAATAAAACCTCCTGAACTCTCTGAGATACTTATTTACTCATTGATAGCAACTCAGAAGAAAGTGACTTACCTGAGGTCAGCTGTGGGCAGAATTGAAATGATCATCTTATCATTGTTAAAGGCTTACAAGTTGGGTGAAAAGTAGTGTATTATGGAATGTAGTGTATGAAGTAGTGTATTATGGGTGCTGATTAGAACCCATAATAAATGTTATTCCTGACCTAGAACACAGGAATAACCAGTTCCAATTATAGGGATAGTGCACATTGTATTCTACTTGCTTTTAAGTATCTGATTTGACCTTTTCATTTATACCTTAATATCACAATAAAAACAGTGTCATTTTCCCAAAGACCACTTTATTCCATTTTGCTAGGCATGTATTTTCACTACTTAAAAAGAAACTTAAAAAAAAACTATGTAGCATAAAATGACAGCGAACTGTGAGGTATATGTGGGGGGTGGGAGTTATTTGTTGGCATGGAGAGTAAAGCTCTTGTATTTTTCTTATACCATATTCTTTATCTCTTCACTATTTATCAAATATTATTGATAAAAGTTCTTAGAAGAAAACTTCTCAGATTTTGTTGATGGCAGCACTGATTTTAGGCAGATAGTATACTGGCTTGTATTGTCAAGGGTTGTGAGTAGTGGGTGTGTGCTTAGTGTACAAGGGTATCTTCCTCTCGACCTGTATATAGATATCCTTTCATCCCAAGTACTTTTAGGGAAAGGCACATAACGAAATAGTGTACCAACACTTTGTTTTCAGTCAGTTTTTCATTCTACAGATATTTTTGAGTGGTTAATATGTTTAGTCTCTGTGCTAAAATAAATATGATTTTTCACTTTATGAAGCCTATCATTAGCAAGGATGGCAGTTGTCAAACTGCTAATTGGGCCTAACGAACATTTATATGGACTGGAGCAAGAAGACAAATGGTAGTCAAGTGTTGAATATTTAAATACTTGAAAGTCACCAGCTATGCCTTTGGTCCTGTCATGCTCCCTTCCAGGACCTTGAAGGTCACACTGTGGGGTACCCTGTGGCTTGCAGGCTTAAAGAGTTTTGTTCTTTCCCACATCAGTTCTACCAACCTGTGGCCTGAGCGGCAGCTAGGAGCTGTGGCACAGGGCAGGAAAGAAGGTTGGGTGCGTGTGGTGTGTCCAGGGTGGTCACTGAATTCACCTGAAGTTGGCATAGAAGCAGACATTGTCCAGCTGCCCAGGGAGCTGGGCTTAGAGGTTCCCTGCTTCAGGTTTTACTTTCTCATCTTGTTTCAGTTGGTTCTAAGTTTCTCTCCACCAGGAAGAGGAGAGGGACGGAGGGCAGTCATCTGGGACATCCTTTCTCCTTTGGGTTTTTGGGCTGACAACTTCAAACAAGGGTCCCTCACCGTCTCCTTTTCAGGGTAGAGACTCAGACTTTCTTCTCCTCTGACTTTGGCTTACTCACTCTCAGCCTGGCCTGCTCTGGTCACCTCAGCACATCCTTCTTCTGTAATTCACTCAAAAATTTAGTTAACTCTCCACAGTCTTTCTTTGGAGGCTAGGAAAAAAAATTGCAACTTTATTTTTGTTATATGTGTGTTTTGGTAAAGCAAGTGGCCTAAGACAGAATCCCTCTTGCCTGAGTATAAGCAGATTTGCCAGTAATCTTACACACACATGTGCAGTCTCAGGCTGAGATAAAGGCCATGAAGGAACAAGACAGAGACCTGAGAGGGAGTCTATATAGGGAACCCATTTAGAGGAGTGATGTGTACAAGTGTATTGGGGAAGGCCTCCTCAGGAAGTTATATCTAAGCTGAGGCTAGAATATAGGCCACTACTGACACCTAGTCTGCAATGTTCTCAACTCAATTAATACATGTCATGAAAAGTTAGAAAGACTGAAATCTTCATATCAGGTAAAAAAAAAATCACTTTTTACTCTAAGTTCATCTCTCAGTAAGTTTGAAATTAACAAGGTGATTTAATTTTCTCCTAGATGTTCTTCTCATATGTACATCAATTTTTCTATGTGCGTGTAAGAAAATCATATTAGTTTACAATTTTTCAGTGCTCCAAGATTGGGCTTTTTTCCATCTGTATTGTAATTGCTGGTTGACTGAGCAGTTACCTTCTAATTCCCAGCAATAAGATCTGTAGTAGAAGAAACATATCTGGTATGTATTACTTTCTTGGAGGTAGATAAAATGTGAATGATCTATTTAACCTAAAGCTATGCTCTATTCTGTATAGTTTGTGTCTTATTCTGTATGAACCTGTTTCCAGGTTACAATAAAAAATCTAACATATTGGAAGTGATTGTGACTCACTTACTACTCACTTTCCAATTTTTGGGTCAGTCATTTACATATCATGTGTACTTGGACAGGCAACTTCATTATAAGTGACTACATTTGAACACAGGATATCAGGATTTTCTCTGTCCTCCTCTAGGGGCACTATGAAATTAATTGTAATAATGTGTATGAATAAGCTTTTTGAACTGTAAATTTTGTACTAATGTTTTCTAGAATAAGTTTCTATTTAATTGAGAAATGACTGCATTTCTTGCCCTTTTAATGTCCACGTCCAGAGACTCATTCCCTAAAAAGCAAGTCCTGAAACAAAGAAGACAGATGATACAATAGTGTGCCTATTTTAATTCCTACAACATGGATGTGCTTGATTTCATACAGAAAAGTTTGATTATAATTATGTATACATTATATAACGTACTATGTATTATTGTATATTATCTTTATGTATAATTCTATCCTATGTTTTAATAGATAGCTTAAAATTTATAAATAAACACCATGTGATTATTTCCCAATTTCAAACATATCTTCTCTATGGAAATTCTGATAGTAATATGAATAAAGTCTGCATTTTTAATTAGTAGGCAGCTGACTTTTTTATAGTTGATATAGAATTATGGCTTATTTTCTACAGTTTGTTGCAAATAATGCCTAGGAAAGGTTTTAGGTGATTTATTAGATGGTAATTTAGGTTTGTGCATATTATTATGGTTAATTGATGATAATAAAAACAAATAGGGAGAGGTGACATCAAGTTTGATAGACCTTCTTGAGAAGGTTCCAAATTCTTCATGGATTTGGGGTTTTTGTTTTGTGGACCACTTTTATAATCTCTGAAGCTGAGCCGAGATGAATTATTACTCATTTACTGTGTAGACTGTTCCCCCCCCACACACCCCTAATTATAAATTATACAATCTCAACTTCTACACTAGCTTTTAATATATTGACTTTATTGCTTTCCATTTTATGAAAATTAATTACAGTTCACATTCTGACACTGAAATTAAAGAGCAAGCACTAAATCCTGTACACAACAATAGAAAATTAAGAGCACATACTTTATCATCAGAATAATAGAGCTCTTGTTTTTCTTCTCTTAAGGGACTGAACAGTAAGATAAAATAAAATTTAAATAGACATTGCCCATCCATAACTGGTACCATTGCAATATGAAAGATAGAATAGAATTATGATATTTTAATTAAAAACTGCAATTCTATGTTTTTTCTAGAGGGACATTGTTTTGTGATGATGCTCTCAGCTATGAGATCTGTCCTTTAGGGCTCTGTTTACTAGGGAACCAGGAGTTGTAGGAGATGAGACAACTATTCTCTGTACCAATAATGGATCAAATTGAGTGGATTCTATGAATGAAGAAAAAATAATTTAGTGGAGAAAAAATTAAGTATAAACAGCAAAGAGCTTAAGATGCATATATGCTATCTATGAGTTTCCTACACTAGTCTACCTCTGACCACAGGCTACTCAGGGGAGTAATTATATACAATATCCAACTTAGAAGTACCTTGCAGTTTGTGAAATTTTTAAATATGTCATTTCATTTAGCACTTATAATAACTAATGAAAAGGGTAGTTTTCTAAATACATGAAGCAACTATGTTTACTTCATATGATTCTAGCTGTGCTTCCAGATATTTTTCTTTTTCTGCTATAGATTCAGTAAAAATTTATGATGAGTTCAACATATAAAACACCTAAAAATGGGGTGAAAAGATAGAAGATGTTAGAAATCTATTTATTCATTTGGTCTCCTTCAGTCTTTAACTATATTCTCTAAGACGCGTCTATGGAGATACACGGAGCAGTTTGAAAATCAATTGAAGTGCTAAATAAGTATTCAAACAGCATTTCTTGAACCATTCTTGTATACGTACACAAAGAATGTGAGACTGTTCTTTATGCCCCAGTCTCCTGACAATAAATGGAAGGCATGTCTTGCTCTTCTATCTAAAAATCAAATGTGAGGTTAAACATTTTTGACAGGTTTCATTACTACCATTATGAAATGTACTACTAGTTATTTGCAAAATTTAGGGGAGTGTATTCGGCGTGTGTTGAAATTTACTACATTATATCTTATATTCAGAAATTTGTTGATACATATCAGACCAAATAAGTTGATATTTACTATAGTTTTTGAATCAAGTAGTGATTTTCTTGCCAGGTGATTCTTCCACTGGAAAATACAGTGTGTTGTAAAATTTTTGAAATGCCAAGTCTTGAGAAACTATTTTTTTCCCCGTAGCAACATTCTTGGACAAACACCTGACATTTTTTATAATTGTCATGAGTCAAAAACTGTGGATAGAAAGAATCAAATGACCTCAGTTCTATGTCTATCACGAGTACAGCAATTAACAGAGGAGACAAACATCTTGTCTTCTGTGAACTTATAGTCTAGTGAAGAAGCCAGGTAAGTAAGCAGAGAATTACTTGTGAGAATGTAAAATATCCTTTGAAATAGAATAAGGGTGTATGTCAAGAAGTTAAAGAGGAATTCAATTCAGTCTCAGGAACTGATATCTAAGGGAAGTGTTATATTCAAGACAAAATGCTAGATGTTGGAAGGAAATTTCTAGAATTGCAGAGTTAGATTAATCCTTTATGCAAAAATCAATGATGGAACTGAAGAATGCTTTTGAAAACAGACATTTAAGGACTCTAGAAATTGATCTAAGGCATACAATAAATTCAGAAATATTTATTCAAGAGAACCAATTGAATATTCATAATAGTGGGGATCTTCTTATAGTTTATGATCAGGCCTGAAGGATCGCACACATAGCATTCTGACCTAGAGTCATACTCCTCAGAAACTACCAAAACTCATAAATGAATTCAGCATGATTATTAAATAAAATATATAATATAGTATATAAAAGATAGATATATGATTCAATTGCACTTATATACAGTATCAGCAAATCCTCCAAAAATGAAATTGTTAACAATTGCATTAAACACAGCATTAAGAAAAATAAAATTTTTAAGGATAAATTTAACCCCAAAAGTATAAAATGTATTTCTGAAAATAATAAAATCTTGCTGAGGGAAGGTTTGGTAAATCTTAATAAGTGATGAGATATTCCATGGTGATGAACTGGGAGATGCACTATTGTTAAGAGGGCAATCCCCTATCCATCCATGACCTATAAATTTAATGCCATGCCTATAAAAATCACAGGTAATTTGCAGAAATTGACAAGTTGATCCTCAAATTTATATATAAATGTAAAGACAAATAGCCAAAATAATTTTGAAAAAGAGCAAAGTTAGAGGACCTACACTTTCTTATTACTAATTAGCTCAGTATTCAAAATAGTTTAGCACTAGTGTTAGGATAGACCTCAATGGAACAGATATGAGAGTTCAGAAATAAATCTTTAAAATTATTGTCAATTCATTCTTGACAAAGTCACCAGATTAATTAAATGGGGGAATTTTTTTTTTTTAGCAAATGATCATGAAACAATATTTACATGATGAAACATGAATTTAGAATCTCACCTCACGTCATACCAAAAAATCAGCAGACCTAAATATAAAAATAAAAATTATAAAACTTATAACAAAAACAGAAAAATTTTGTGATTTTGGATTAGGCAAGAGTGTCAGATACAGTCCCAATTCATAATTCAAAAAGATACTGGATTATGGTCATGCCCTTGTAGAACACTGGCTAGGTCAATTGCCTCCAAAGGAGTGCATACAACATACCTCTGGGTTTGAGTCCTGGGTCTGGGGGAAACAACTAGTGTGAACAGTTAAATAAACAAATACAATAAAATGCTTCTGCCTCTCTCTCTCTCTGCCTGCCTGCCTGTCTACTTGCCTTCATTTCTGCCTGCAAACATTTGGTTTCACAAGGAGACCGTTAAGAAAATGCAAAGACTAGAAATAGAATAAGAGAAATTTTCGCAAAACATATAATTGATAAAGGACACTCATATCCACAAAATATAAAATACTCTTGCAAACTAAATCATGATAATAAGATAAACAAATGAGCTCAATATTTGAATAGATATTTCACTAATGAAGGTATACAAATAGTTAATAAACTCATAAAAAGATATCTAACATCAGCAGTCATTATAGAAATGTAAATTAAACCTATATGAGATACCACTTCATATCTACTAGAATATATATCATCAAACAATAGACAATACCAAGTGTTGGTAAGGATATAGAGAAATTGGAACCCTCACCGAGAACTGGGTTTCTCCCATGTATGCAGAAGCCTAGAAGAATCCATTGGGGTATGGGAAAACATTCTCTAATGCCCTCACAATTTGGTAAGGCAGTCTGGAGACCTATCAAAAGGATAGAAGCTGCTTATATCCTAGGATTGCTGCAGAAGATGGAGAATCAGAACTTTGGATAAAGCTGAAAAATCTGGGGTAAGAGTTTATCAAATCAGATTATGGTTTATCTTCCTCTACAGAAATACAAATGGAAGCAATGGTGAGAAATCTCATATTTCTCTCTATACATTCTAGATTGCGAAGAGGAAAATTTGGAGAAAGTTCATTTCTTGGGTCTTGTGTTACTCTTTTGGCTCAAAGATATTGTCTTTAATTTTGTTTTATTCTTCTGTTATCTTTGTTTCTTATAGAGCCTGGATTATTACCATGAAAAAGCTATTTGTTTTCACTGTCTTCTTTCTTGTCTCCCTTTAGTGACTCTACTTTCATTCCTCATTGCTAGAATCTATTGGTCAATTAATGTAGGACTTTTCTTTTCTAAATCTGTCTCTGTCTCTCTCTCTCTCCGTAAGTGAGAGCTATCTTTATTCTTGCTACATGTGCTATGTGAGTCTTTTCTTTTTTCTGGGCTGGAAGTTTGTGTCTGGTCTTTGCCATCTCCCCAGTAGTTTTCTCTCAAGGTTCCATTTGAAGGTCATTTTCATTTTAAGGTCTGGGAATATGTTTTTTATGTTTTTATAAGGAGGAAGAATTTCAGTGTACCCCAATTTTGGTTTGGTTGTTGTTAATGTGTGCAATTAATTTTGTCATGTCTTACACATTGGGAGAAAACTTACTTGGATCTATGGTTAATCTATTAAAAAAGAAAATGTTTTTTAGTTTGATTGCATCGCTATAGGAATGGAAAAACTCTACAATGAAAATTTTTATGGAACTCTCACATGTTGCTGATGGGAATTTATGATGGTACAGGCACTGGAAAACAGTTGGTCAGTTTCCTGAAAATGTAGTATATATGCAACACACAATTCTATCTTTGGATATTTTCCCAAGAGAAATGAAAACATAAGCACACAAAGACTTACAGGAGTGTTTATAGCAATGTTATTTCAAATAGCCAGTTTAGAAACAATTTAAATATTCAACAACTAGTGAAGGTCTAAGTAGAAGTGATCTATACAGTGGATCCTTTATTTAGTAACAAAAATGAGTCAACTATTAGTACAAGTTACAACACAGATAGACTTCAAAAAATTATGATGATTTGATTGGAACAAATGTGCTACTTGGTGCAGGATGCCGACAGTGAGGGAGGCGGTGCTGTGCTTGGGGTGCAGTGAGTATAAGAGAACTCTGTACTTTATGACCCATTGTCACGTGGACCTGAAACTGATCTAAAAAAGTTTAAAAAATAAGCCTATATTAGCTCTTAAAAATAAATGAATAAAAATACATATTGAGAAAATATTGTTATACAAAGTGAAAGAAGTCAAATACAAAAGACCACATATTGGCAGTGGTGCAGGGGACTAGAACTCTGGTGGTGAGTGTAGTGTGATATACACAAAGATTGAGGTAAAAATTCAATATCCTGAAAAATCACATAGCAATGTAAACAAAAGAAATAATCAAATAATTAAATTGCCATGCCCTGGTGGCTTAGAGGATAAGTTTGTGGCCCTGGCCAGCATAGTCCACATACAACACAAAGATTTGGGTTTGCAACCCGGGACCAGAGAGAACAACCAAGATGGAAAACTAAGTAAGTGCTGCTTTCTCCTTTCTCCTCCTGCCTGCCTGTTCTCTTTCATACCTACCTGATTACTGCCTCTAAAAAAAAAAAAAAAAAAAAAAAAGACCACTTGTTGCATGATTCTACTTGTTTGATATGCCCAGAAAAGACAAAGATAGAGGCAAATTGTTGGTTGCCTGGAGCAAGGAGAAGGAATAGGGATTGACTGCAAACGGTATGAGTCTCTAAGTTTATTGAAATGTTCTAAAACTAGGATTTTGGTAAAAGATACAATTCTATACAAGTACTAGAAAATATTGATTTATACATTTATGAAAGAAAAGGAAACAATGCTATGTTAGTGTGAAGAATGGAGAGCCACAGGGAATAGTTTGTGCAGACTGAGGCAAGAAAAACACTTTGGTGAACTTGAGGCAGTAAAAAACTCAATATTGGTGATGCCTAAAATTGAAAAAGTAAAGTATGCCAAATCATGGGCCTTATAGACCTGGTTAGGAAGGGAAGATTTTATTCTATTTAACTGCAATGATTCTTCCATGGATGTCTATAGTTAGATTTTGAAGTACTGCTTAGAGGAAAAATCATGGTTTGTAATAAGTAATTTAAGTAAATATGTTAATAAACTAAAGCTCCAGATTTATTATTTTACAACTGTGGAAATGAAAAACTTTCATTTCTTTTCAATGAATATGAATAGAACTAAATATTAGAAACAAAACAATAGGTTTCATTTGATATTTTGTTATTAAAGATAAAAATGGAAGCAAAACGAAAGAACTAAGATGATCTCACTCATAGGTAGAATGTGAACAGACAAAACAAAAGAACAGATAAAACATAACCACCCTTGGACACTAGCAATAGAACTAAGGTTACCAGTAGGGAATGGAGCACAGAGGCAAATGGTGGCAGAGCCCACTGGACAATGTTGAAGAACATGCTGATTTGGTGGAGGGCAGTGTGTGCTGACATATATCTGAGAATGGGGAAACTGCACATATGGAAATCTATACATATGAATTTATTTTAATTTGTAAAACAAAGTTACTACACAAATACGTATACATACATATATATACATATATACATATATGTGTGTATATATGTATATATATAGAGAGAGAGAGACAGAGAGAGAGACACAGAGAGAGAGAGACTAAGAGAGACTATTAGTTTAACTATTGACTGTGGAGCCAAGCAACATTTCCTTAAGAGGTAACATTAAGCTCTACAATACTGAAAACTTGAATTTCCAAAATTCAAAAAGAAGTGAGAAAAATTATCTTAAAGGAAAGGTGCAGACAGGAATGAAGACAAAGTAAGTAGACAGGCAGAAAGAGAGGCAGAAGCAGTACTTCATTTATCTTTATTTAGTTGTTCCTTCCCTAGCCCCAGGCCTTGAACCCCAGGACCTTGTAATATATGTGGGATGTATGTGGGGCTGCTCCCAGGGTGTACTAGACTGCTAGGCCACCAGTGTGCACCTGAGAAAAAATTGTTTTAAAGAGTGGTACAGTTGAAGTGGTCCAGTTTAACACTGACGATAATAGTCCATAACTTGTTTAATAGAAAATAATCTCTCTATATGTCTCTTTCTCACTTATGTTTAGCACTTGAGTAACAAAGAAATAGAGTAAAAACATTTTTGACACATGGAAAACTGGTTGCATTTGAATTTGAAGTGGTTTTTGACATTTTTTGACTTGAAGGCTTAAAATTCTAAACAGGTATAGATCTTAAAAATCTTACTTTTGATACCAAGTTTTACATTTTTTTGTGAATTTTGAAAATTAATTTTATTGGAGGAATATTACACTATAACATTTTATAGAATTGTGAATTTATAAATGTGAATTTCATTTCAATTTCAGAAGAAAAAATGAAATGGGCAGCAGTCCCAGGATTAGTGAAAGGGAGAAGTTCTGTGTAAAGCTATGAATCCTGACATCAAGATATGAAATTTATAGTCCTCTGCCCTTGCTACCAAAACCCTCCACCCTGAAAAGGACTGCTGCCACCTGACTGCTGTTGTCGAATTTCCCCTAAGTCAACTCTCATTCTTAACCCATTCTTGGCTTTTCTCTCACCTACGATCCCTTGTCTCTCTAGAGTAAAGACAACCAGGCTGCGTAAAAGCAACGGGATGATTGTGTGATGGGGACCAGTGGTTCCCACACACTAGGTTAAGAGGCCACCAAATTGATTTCACTTGAGAGCAAATTCAGATCTGAACCCAGTTTTTCAGAGGTGAAAGAGATCTATTGATTTTCGTCACAGTCAGTTTAAAACTGAAATGATCGCCATTTTAACTGTGTCGGACTTAACGGATCTGTTGGAAATGAGTATCATTGCCACTGGAAGCTGTTTTTCTTTTAACTGAATTCTATATTGTACATCTTAGAAGGAAAATAAAGTAATTTCATAGTGAAAAGCAGCTGGGAAATTCTATGGTGGCTGTTATTACCTCTCCAGGTAAATGAAGCAGGCCCAGGAGGGAGAGTAGTTTGCAGAAGTGTCTACAATACCTGAGTAGAAATAAGTCACCCAAACCATGGGAAGAACAGTCTATGAGGCCAAAATAATTTTTGTAAACACCTCAACTGATCGGGTTATTGAGTATTTCTGAAAAGCAAGAGCCCTCCCCAAGTGTATGGAAAAGGCATCTGTAAGAGTTTTAGGTTTTAGGGAATTTGTTGCAGAATTCTGTTTGGAACTTTAAACAAGCAATTCAGGTAAATAAACATACATATTAGAATTTTTCTGGGTTGTATAAATCATGGTATGATGTTTTTAAATAAATCTAAAGTTTACTTATTGAAATTAAATTTCTATGTTAGTCTTTTAAGAAATGCCAGATTAAAAAAGATTTGAATTCCTTCATTTGGTTAGAGTTCAAAATCGACCATTCTTAACCTAGCCACTTGAGATTTCTTTTTTTTTTTTTTGCAGGGGGATGGTTTGTCTTCTGGAAGTTTAAATTTTCAGAAAGTCAGTTTATATCTAAATAAAACATCTGTCTTACTTGTTTTTGAAAGTAAACGAATAGAATTAACTAATTTTCTAAAAAAATCTGAGCTCTATTTCCTTTAGTATTCTAATGATAAGTCATTTTAATAACTTTCCACACTCTTCCTTGTTTTATCCAAGGAAAAAAAGGGATCTGTTCTGTCAACTATAAACCAGTGATTTTTTGTTGTTGTAAACTCCCTATCTTTATCATTACCATCATTATTTCTACACTACCCTCCAGTTTTAAATCCCTACTTTTTAAAAGATAGTTATGTGTGTGTGCACATATATACGGTATATAAATATATATATTAGATAATATAGTTATATACAGAAAAATAGATAGATAAAATACTGTCATTGCTGTGTTAGTTGTAGTAGTGGACAGAATGGAATGGGGGAACGAAATAAAATTCATCCCATTCCTTTTATTCATAAGACTCAGGTGATTTGTTTATCTCAGTCTTCACAACAAAAATACAAGGTGTGTTATGCAAGGTTATTATTTTCATTGTACTATTGAAAAAAATGAAGACTCAAAGAGACTAAGTAACTTGTTTGGGTGACATAGCTAGTAAGTGAATTGCTAGTCTTTTGAAATCATGAATCTTTTTCTCTTCTTTAAAACTGTGCTCCTACCAGTACAAGGTAGTTTGAGTATACATCGTGGTCCAGTCCTGGCATTCAAAGAGCATATCTGCCAGATAAAGATACTTACAAATTGGCATTGCTCCACATTATCCTGACTTCATCACAGCATACACATATCACTACACTGTGGTTGAGTGTTCTTAAGAAGAAAGACTGTTTTCAATTAAAAATTAGAGTTTGAGCTGTCTTATAAACAGATCTGTTACTGAAGCTGTAAATTAAATCTTAATTAATAAATTAAGATGAGCATATCAATTAAATTTTATCCAGAAGTTATAAAAATCTTCCCAAGTGAATTAACAAGCATTAAATATATCAGAGACTATGCAAATTTCTATATCACTGTCTTAAAGGCATTGCTTGATCATTAAAGGTTGCAGTAAAGTTTATCTTTATCTCGTGCTACTTTCCCGTTAAGGTTAGATTCTTGAGTAGGTACACAGCTTTGTGGGGCAATTTTTCTACATCAATAGAAGGAAGAATCAAGAGTCCAGAAATAAAATTTTATAGATTAATTAGGCAAGGTATAAATTCATGTAAAGCTATATAATAAAACCAGGTGGAGAAAAGATGTGGTGCCATGGCATAGAACATGATTCCAGAGAAGTTCATCTGGTTCTTCCCTTGATAAAGATCAAAGCAGAATCTATGAGGCTCTAAGTTTCAAAACTGAATACACAAAATTTTGTGAGGTCTACTAGACTAGGCCAGTGTTTTTCAATTTAGTTGTGTATT